>JANIEX010000038.1:0-82895 GCA_027627405.1 Leucocoprinus birnbaumii | reverse complement strand
GCGGAGATCTGGGTCGAGGCTGGGGGAAAGTTTTTCATTAGGGACACCAAGAGCAGCTCGGGCACCTTTTTGAACCACGTTCGGCTGAGCCCTGCGAATGCGGAGAGCAGGCAGTTTCAGATTAAGGACGGCGATATTCTGCAGCTCGGCGTGGATTATCAGGGGGGTGCGGAGGATATTTATAAGAGCGTGAAGATTAGGATTGAGATTGGGCGGGAGTGGCAGGCAGGGGCTAATGCCTTCAAGTGAGTGTCTTATTGAATTGAGCGAGCACTAGGTTTATGAGGACCATAGTACGACGGCGTTCAAGAATCTCAAGGCGCTGGCTTTGCCTAGTGCCTCGCCGAATACTGCTGCGGCGCCTGCTCCTCCAGCGAGCTCTGGTAAAATCAAAGCACTCGGTATACCCGACTGTTGCATCTGTACGTCTCTATCTACCTATTACGTCCCCTCTACCCTGACCTCACCTTTCTCGTTAGGTCTATTTAGCGTGACAATCCGTCAAGCACTCTTCATCGCCCCCTGTTCACACACGTTCCACTACAAATGCATTCGTCCAATCCTCGAGGCTCACCACCCCTCATTCACATGTCCACTCTGTCGTACCTACGCAGATCTCGACGAAGACGTCGAAGTGGACGAAGGGAGCTGGGAGGTAGATATCAGCGGTGCCGAGAATGAAAACACGAGTGGAAACGAAAACCTAGAAGGAAAGAAGAAAATTGCGAACGAAGCAGTGGAGAATGTGTTGAATGCTGTTGGGGCCGTTAGTGGTGCGACTGGTCGACATGGACTAGGAGTACCTGGAGGCTCAGGAGGGCCCGTGGTTAGTGATGTTGGAGAGGAGGATGAAGAGGGCGATGAGCCGGATAGAATGGATATTGATCAGGATGGAAGAGATGGGACTGGTGAGTGAACTTTCTGACTCTATGCTCTCGAACTATTCTTTCTTCCGAGTTACTATCCTTTCAATTCACCCTTTGTTCTTCATACCCCTTTCTGTGCATTCGAGTCCGATCCGATGCGTGGGTTCTAACCCACACCACCGCGTGCGGCGTGCGGGACTGTCCCCCATGGTTCGGTTTTTTACGGCTCCGCCTGGACCGGCGTCTGATCAGGCGCTTGATTGGCCCTTTGCTTCGTTCTTCGTTTCTCTCGTGGTTTGCTGGATACTGGATCGGCATCCACGTTCTGGGCTCAGTCTGCATGCTATTCTATGATCTACTTTGGCTATTCGCTCTTCGTTTCTTCGTTCAGAGTTTCTTCTATGACAATCTTGGTTTCGATCACCGCCCGCCTGCTTGGGTGTCGTTTTTTGACAGCGACAATGCGTTGGTTCGATATGCATATATGCTGTTTGACCAATGGCTCAGCATCTGTCATTAATCATTCTTAACACCTGCTGGCTCGTGTCACGTTTCTTCGTCTCTTTTTGCATGCGTGGGTTTTTGATACCCAGATTCTGCGTTCGCGCATATGGTGGATGATAACTCGTGATGATTTATCTTTTTTGACTTGATGATTGCTTTTCAATGATGCTGGGCGGTGCCAACCGAGTCTCCGAGTCAAGAAATCTTCTTTCCTCGAAGTTCCGACTCGCTCGGTGTGGTGTCCCCTGGGCATTCGGTGATCACTATACCCTTCCCTCTCCGTTGGAACCGGCTTCCATCTTCTCTCTCATTTTGGTGGTACCTTTTTTTCCTGATTCGTGAGGGAGGGAGGTTCTCGTGCCTTTTTTGAGGGTTCTATTTCTATGTTCATGGGTATTCGACTGTGATGGTTTGTGTGGTATGTGTGGTGGGTGTCGGTTGCTGTGATGATGGTTGATGTCGGACCGTTTAAAGCTATTATTGGGTTCAGGCTCTGCTGTGCCGGTGCCTTGATTTTTATATGTGATATTTTGGTTTGGGTGATTGTGGCTGGGATTCAGGGGGGATGGATGTGGATGGAGAGTTGGCGATGACACTGAGTGGGGTGGTGTTTTCACTTTTCGGAATGCGATGCGTTCTTTCTTCTCGCTCGAGCATTCGACTTTCGGTTTCTCACATACTTACATTCGTTCTATCCTTATCCTTACTCTTTTCATTCCACTTTTGTCCTCGATGCTTATCCTCCAACTAGACTAACTTTTTTCATTTATTACTAGGCGCTTTAACACCAAACGATCAAATCGCCGTATCAGGCGAAGAAGACGATTCAGATAACGTGCATATACGACAATCACAAGCGATAAACACTACAGGAAGTAATAATTCCAACCTCAGCAACAACGCCAACAACAACAACAACAACAGTAACAATCCGTTCGCGAGTAATGCGAGTTTAGGTGTTGCTGGAGCGGCGTGGGGAAGTCCTGGTGCTGGGTCTAGTACGTCTGCGAGAGGGGATTCACCGATTCCTGGGTTGAGTATTGGTGGAGGTCAGGCGGTTGCTGTTGGAGGTGGGGATGAGGAGATTGGTGGCGGTGTGGTCGGAGAGGGGATCGAGGGTGATACTGTTAGTGGGAAGAGGAAGCGGTGAGTAAGAACAGCGATGGAAGGAGAAGGAGAAGGGAGTGGAGGAGCGGAGGGGAGGAGAGAGGAAGGAAGTTGTTGGATATGAAATATTTGGATGGATGGAAACGTTTTTTTTATTTTGTTTGTATCATCATTGTCGGAGTCGACGAATGCTCTTTCTCTTTCCCATCTCTTCCTTCCCCTACTTTCTCGTTCTCTTCGTGCGGGTATATCCTCTGGACACACACCACACACCTCACACATGATACATATACGTATTTGTAACGCACTCGTTTAGCTTTACATATCGAGTTACACATGCAGTTGGTTTTTTAACGTACCTTCTTAAAAAGCTCCCTCTCCTCTCTGTTTCCTTCCTCTTCTCGACGTTTTACCCCTCTCACTTACGTGTTAAATACTTTATATCCCTTTTTTTGTACTCTTGACTTTTGTCTTCTTGATCGGTTGTTTTGATTATTCATGTTTTCTTCTTCTACTTTTACATTGTATACTTTTCCTCCCTCAATCTGTTGGTTAGTGTGTTTTAATGGTGTTGTTATTGTCATTTTTATTGCGTGTGTTTGATGAGACGAGAGGTTCTTTTTTGGTTTTATGACCCTTTTCTATGTGGCGGGATGATTGAGGATGAATTGATGAATTGTCACGGTGATGAATATTTGAGTATGTATTATGTTTTGTGTACTGGTAGAAATAGAAATTTTTTTAATTTGGTTTGAGTGCTGGAGATTTGGTTGTGGACCGGTAGCGGTGAGGTTGTCGGAATGGAGGTAATATGTGACCTAGGCTCGTCGGTTCACCGTGCTGAGAGGGCGCTGAGCTTCGCAACCAACTGGAACGCCTCCAACGAGTCGAAAATCGAGGAAATTTCGGTTGAGTCAGACAATATGGATAGAGAAAAACATGCGGTATATTGATTATTCTGGTGCGGCGATTTTTTCAGGCCTAAATACTACGAAAGACACAAGTAAAATCGAAATGATTGGAGTCGGAGCAAGTATTCCGAGAGCACAAGTACACTATTGAAGTGGAAAGGAAGACAAAGAGAGAGATAGTGCAGCAAGAGACACATTTGGATGAGACAGAAATGAAGAGATGTATAATCGAAAGGATGAACATGACAGGCTTGGAAAAATAGAGTGTAGATCTCGGGCTTGAGTAGGATGCGTCTCTAGGTGGCTTGGCGATGGGTGTTGCAAGCGTCATCGGCCTTACGAAGATAAGGTAGCCGAAACATGGTGACCCACTGTGAGCAACCGATCGCGAATCTCTACAGCCTGCATGTCATCAGAAAAGAACAACCAACCAAGTGATAAGGTGTGCTGCGGCGACTCGGTTGCAGATGACCGTTGTTTACCGAGTAGAATGGGGAATCCTAGAATTGAACCCCACACGTTCTCGAGAGGACGCGTTATACCCAGTATCTCTAGATTGTGGAGTCCGAGAGGAAGGAGCGAAGGAGACATCAGATATCGACATGCCAGTCCGCATGTCATATTCCGAGTCAAACATTTTCATGTTTCGAAAGATACGGCATGCCATCGAGGATGCGAGGCAGCCTAATGGGAATGTTACCATGAGTTTGACGTTTGGAGGGACGGAGGGAATGGCCGTGATGATAAGTACTGGAATTTGCACTACGAGTACGACACTAGTCGTGTTTCCGTCAATTGATAACGTTATAAGGAGACTACGGACAAGACCCACAAGTAATATTGCTGCCCTCCGTGGAGAATAGCTTTAGAAAGCTTTGGAAGTGCCTTTCCGGATATCGCAGCTTTCAATCCATCTCCATCCTCGATGTGATGAGAACAGTATCCTATTCTATAGGAAATAGCCACAAAATGCAAAGGTGTCGAATACAAAAAAGACAACGCCGTTGGCTAATAGAGGACGGCCAGCGACGGTGTAAAAACAATAGTTTGTTCCTGGGATGTGTGATGCCCGTGCGTAGACGACCGTGAAGGCCCTGGTTATAGCGGAGCCTATCCATAGCATGATGCCGACCATTTGAACCAGTCGATTGTTGTAATAGACTGCTCTGAGGCGTTGGAGAAAGATGCAAGCAGTGCTGACCATGGTCAAGACACATCCAACTCCGATGCAATAGCTCATTGCGAGACAGTGATCGACAGGGTGTGCTATAAGTAAATGCCGTTGGGAGTTGAAAAAGCAGAAAGATTCAATGATTGTCTTACTGAAAGTTATAACGGCCAGCAACACAAAAACTAGGGCGAACAACCTGCAAGGTGCATTCAGTTAAATGGACATCAGGTCAAATCAATCGTGTTCACCTTGAAGCTATGAAGCAAACTGTGACAAGATGAAATGATCCGCGAGATAGAATTTCAATATCAAGTGGAATATAGATGAGAATGTCCCAGATAAATGCCTATCAACTTGAAATCAGCGATTCAGAGTACAGGCATATTGACGTATCAGATGAATAGACATACGCCAAGCACAGCGATACTAAGATTTCTAGCAGCTTCGAATTGAGCAGCGAACTGTGGAGGAATATGATTGAGGTATGTATCTGGGTTGGGGAGCTGACCGGACTCCATGATGATGTAGCACAGTGAATACGGATTAGAGGAAGAACATAATTCAGGTTTAGGGCCCTCTTATTATCGGAAAGTGGCATCAGGGTTAAAAGGGTCTTCCTCTAGAAGCATCATTGCTCCCCCTGCCACGAGAACCCGTCAATTAATTCGGAGGAGACGGGAGAATTGAGTTCCGTGAGGGGTGGAGCCAGCGCTCGCTATATTGCTAAGACAACAGCAATCTACACAGTTGATGACATCCTACCAAGCGACGAAGTCTAAGTATATGTATTGCGTTAATACAAGATTTCGTTACCATAAGAGCCATCGCGACTTGGAAAAAGGCTCGAGAAAGTCAGAGGGCCAAGCCATATACCAACCAAAATCGCGCCCATGGACAAGTTTAAGTTGTACTTTGCAGGAGGCGATAGAATTCAATAGAATCCATAACATCAGGTGTTAAGGTCTCATGTTGGCATGGGATCGGCGCAAACACGGATATCCCAGCTTGCGCCAGGTTTCCTGTGAAGCTAGCGACTGAGTCTGAGTGTGAGCGGTCAGCTGACTGCTTCCACTACGAGAGATCAACGAGGGTTGGTTGAAAACATCCAGCGGCTAACGGGGCTGCTTGATCAGATTCCTCTTTCCCGGCGACCGCCGTCGGACCATCATGTATATTAAATCATCGGCTCCTAATATCACTACGAGCTCATTAGTGCTCTCTTTAGGATTTTGTGGTATTAATAGATTCCGGAGACGGGACCAAGAAATATAGGGAATGTGAAATCTCTAGCCGGGAGAAATTCCCAATAACGAAAAAAAATGGCAAGCGCGGCGGGATCCAACTGCCGTTGGACTTCAGAGCAAGTGTGGACGTCCAAGGAGTTGAACTGAGACCATGACGAGCAAAACCCAGCCCTTTGAGATAAAGATGAGGGAAGTAGAGGAATTCGAGACCAATTTGGTCTTGTTGATACCAGTAGAGAGAAACGGTTAGATACTGCGAGAGAAATGAAACTCGAAGTGATTGAAGTCAGAAAGAAAGAGAGATAGAGAGATAGATAGCAAATGATGGTACACTTCTATGAGGCAGAAATGACAAAATACATTATTAGGAAGATATAGCCGAAGTAGCGTGACACGGAGGGCCTGACAATAGGCTTTTCGAGCGGCGTCCACCCCCTCAAGATGAGATAACTGAGAGTTTGTGAGTTTTTCAGATTGCATGAGCAGCCAACCACCGCGACAAGTCTCTACAGCATCATCATCGATCATCCATGTCGGTTGGAGGGAACAGAACGCCATAAGGCCTTTTGTAGTGACCCAATTATACTATCGGTCCGTTGTTCATAAAGTACAGCAAATTGCAGAATGTAATTACGTACGTTCTCGAGAGGACGTGTTTTGCGCATTATCGCTAGGTCGTGGGGTCTGAGAGGAAGGAGCAAAGTAGACATCGGAGATCATCATGGTAGGCTGTATGTCATGTTGAGATTCGTCAAACATTTTCATGTCCCGGACGATACGACAAGCCATCGAGGATGTGAGGCAATCTAGTGGGAATGTTACCATGAGCTTGACGTTTGGAGGGATAGAGGGAATGGCTGTGACAATCAACACTGGGAATTGAACTAGGAGTGTAATACTGGCCAGGCTATTTTAGTATTATTTATAAGGAGATCGCGGATAAGACTCACAAGTAGTACTGTTGCCCCCCTCGAAGGACAGCTCTGGAAAGCTTTGGAAGTGCCTTTCCGGAGATGGCAGCTCTCAATCCAGCTCCATCCTCAATACCAATATGGGAGTACCCTATCCTATAGGAAATAGCCGCAAAATGCGAAGGTGTCGAATACAAAAAAAACGACACCGTTGGCTAAGAGAGGTCGACCAGCGGCGGTGTAAGAACAATAATTTGTACCCGGGATATGTGATGCCTGTGCGTAGAAGATTGCGAAGGCCCTTGTTATGGCAGAGCCTATCCATAGTACGACTGCAACGATTTGGACCAGTCGATGATTGTAATAGACTGCTCTGAGGCGTTGGAGAAAGATGCAGGCAGTGCTGACCATGGTCAGGACGCAAAAGGCTCCGGTGCAATAGCTTATTGCGAGGCAGTCGTTCACAGGATGAGCTAAAATCGTCGTTCAAAATCAGAACAAAACTTGAGTCATTGAAAAGCCAATGATGAGAGCCTTACTGAAGGTTATGACAGCCAATAGTACGAACAAGAGGGCAAACAATCTGAGTCTTTTTCAGCAAGCCTAGAACCTAGAAATGAAATATGCTTGAGGAGGTTCACCTTGATGCTATGAAGCAAAATGTGACAAGACGGAATTGACTGCGAGACAGGATTTTGACGTCCACCGGAATATAGATCAGAATGTCCCAAATAAATGCCTATCAAGCATCAGCGCCTCAGAGTACATCTATTAACGTATCAGATGAATATACATACACCAAGCACAGCGATGCTCAGATTTCTAGCAGCTTCAAATTGAACAACAAATTGTGGGGGAATATGATTGAGGTATGTATCTGGGTTGGGGAGCTGACCGGACTCCATGATGATACAAGCGGGTATGGATTGGGGGAAGCGTCTAAGCGCTTGGTACTTTGGGCCCTCTTATAGAAATCTAGAAGACTAGACCATCTACTAACCAAATTTGAATTCGTGGTCAAATCTCTCTCCTTCACGAAGAAGCTGATATAATCCAATTAACGAGGTTTCGTGTTGACATGAGAGTCGGCGCAGACACGGACATCCCCAAGTCCCAGGCAACCTATGTTGCCAAGATATAGAGAGAGGTAATGATGATCGATGATCGAGCAAGGGTGGTTATACTACATCAGAAGTTCCTCATATTGAATTATTTTCAATATATTCTCATGATTTCAATTCAATTGGGCCCCAACTATCTCAATACACAAGGAAGGTCCCATTGTAGTGACATAACCTAATGATGTTACTAGCTGAACCAGGGAAGATGATCAAAAGTGCCTCCTCAACAGACTGCTTCCGGGCCTCCAGGGTGCCCTACATGTAAGTGGCCGCTGGGCCGGCTGTCACGAGGTCGCCTAGCGCTGCGGAAAATACTTGAGAACTTTGTGGCGTTGTCAGGTCTGGGGGTAGGAGTAAGGAAATACCACCAACGTCACACCTTTACATAGTGCGAAGGACCCAAAGAAACACGTGTGTCAAATCCCTAATGATGATATTAACTTGATGGACATTTCCTTTCACTTACGGCAAGGTACACTTCGTAGCCTTAACTTCTCTCTGATCTGGTACACGGCTCATTAAGTCGTTCGCCCTATTTTTAGCGAGAGTTAGTAAACGATGGCTAGAGTGTGCTGTGATATCTATAACATATTGATCAATTTAAGTGTCTCTAGCCTGAGGTGACGCCATGTATACTAATCTATGTAACCCGTCTTTCTACTTGACAATGATAAATAATATACAAGGGGCACCCTCAAAATGGAATGCCAATCATCTTGTTAACTTTTCACCCCGTCATCATGCGCACCATCCGAAGAAGGCCCAGAGTGTGAGCTCGCTTGTGAAAGTGTAACAGCAACTGGTCGAGGTGACAAATGAGAGTGAGGATTCACTCTTGTCTCATGGTGAAAAGCAGAATTAACAGAATGCGGCTGACGTGAGGTGGGAGAAAAGTTGACATCCGAGATCATAGGCTGAAGTTCGAGCTGAGCATCTGCAATTTTCATATTTCGGAAAATTCGTGACGCCATTGAAGCTGCGAGGCAACCCAGTGGGAATGTCACCATTAACTTGATGTTCGGAGACATTGATGGGATCGCTGTTATAATCAAGACCGGCAACTGAAGGCCGAGTAAGATCCTACCAATACGCTGCCAGTAAGACTCGAGTAAGACAGCAGTAAAAATCAGTGTGCTTACAGGTAATAGTATTGCCCCCCTCGAAGGACAGCTCTTGAAAGCCTAGGTAACGCCTTTCCGGTCACTGCGGTCTTAAGCCCAGCAGTACCTTCAAGATCTAGATGTGTGAATCCAATTCTATAGGAAATAGCAAAGAAAGTGAAGGTATCGAACGTAAGGAAAAGGACAGAGTTTGCTAGCAGAGATCGATTGGCAACGGTGTAGGCACAGTATTTTGTGCCCGGGATATGTGATGTCTGTGCGTCGACGACTGTGAAGGCCATGGTCACAACAGTGCCTACCCAGAGTAGGATGCCAACAACTTGGACCGGCCGATGGCCCGAATAGACTGCTCTAAGGCGTTGGAGGAAGATGAAGGTCGTTGAAGTGATGGTTAAGACACATCCGACTCCAATACTATAACTTAGCGCGAGGCAGTGCTCCACTGGATGAGCTAAAATAAACAGTTAGAGCTCTAGGAGACTCCGGATGAGGCACTTTGTATAGGTCTTACTGAAGGTAATAACGCCAAGTACGACAAAAACGAGCGCAAAAAGCCTGCCCTTCTATATGAGCCCCACGGAGTGGTTCAAGGGCAACTTGGCGTACCTTGATGAAATAAAACAGCATGTGACCAAATGAAACGGACTCCGGTACAGAATCTTAGCATCAGCTGGTATGTATATAAGGATATCCCAAATGAATGCCTAGTACGTCGTCAATGAGTGAGCTCAACGTGATGTTTGAAAGACATACTCCCAGCACTGCAAGACTCAGATTTCTAGCCGCTTCAAACTGAGCGGCAAAAGCCGGAGGAATATGATTGAGATATACGTCGGGATTTGGGAAAGCCGACATGATGACCAGAGAATACGGCTGGGGTGTGAAAAGTCTCTATATTCTACCTGGCTTCACTTATAACTCAACCTGAAACCGACTAAGCTTAGGATATAGAAGGATCACTGATTTCTATCTTGCCGTCCGGTTCTTTGATTGAGAAGACTGAGCCTAACCGAGCTTCTCGATGAACAGAGACTAAGTTAGCTCATTGCTCAGACGACTGTTGGACATATGAGCGACATTTGATATATTTGATAGACGGCCTCCACGAGCGTTGGCGTGAATGACATTCCATCATCATACAAGCTAAGCAAAATGCATAAATATACACCATCATTCTGCCGGGTCTCTCACAGCCTCTAGAAAATTACACAGTTTAACTGGAAGATGACATTGATCTGAGAGAGATTAGGCAGCCCAGGGGGTCACGCCCTTGAATGACGTGAGGAACAAGGAGAGTTTAGTGGGTTTTATCAAGGCTACAGCCAAAGGATGGTTGCATTTGTGGAACCCGCCACTTCAGAATGCTCACAATGTTGGGAGCCAGCTTGAACTCAGCTTGAACATGGGCTTTTATTGTTCGCTCCAGTCTCGCAAGCGCAGTCCAAGCCTGGGCTGTGTCCTGAGAGGCATGAGCGGCTCAAGGTCTAACCACTGTATTCCGGTAGGGCCTCAGTCTGCCGGTAAAATCTCCGTGGTAGGCTACGATCATTTGATCAATGATGATGCATTTAGTATGTATTATGACGATTTTCAAGATCGGTCACGAGTCGCGAAATCTTCACAGATATTGGGCGAGGGTGCCGATGTCTGAGCAAAGTACGGATGATACGCCATATTTAACGCAAAGATTTGCGTATGTGCCCGATTAGCACCAAGCAGACCTACTATAGCTGGAAGCTCCTCCGATGAAAGTATCTCTTCAAGGCGCCGGGGAGCAGCGTCATGAGTTGAGAGAGTAACACAGAGAATACAAGAAAATGGCTGAGTAGATGGAATGTTTGGGAGCTTGTGAACCGAGGATGCCGGCGTGCGGGAAATTCAAGAAGCAGTCGTATTCTGAACTTCAAAAAAGACTTCTCCCCTAGGCACGATAGAGGAGACAAGGAAATAGCGATCAGTGCGAGGGTGGGGAGGATTTCATGAATTTAGAGGCAAGGTATGGAGAAAGGCCTTAAGTAGACCTGGGGTCCCAATGTTTTTCACAGGCCAGGGAGGAACAATGTGTCTTGATTACTAATCAGTGAGGCGATTGAAAAGAGCTTCGAGGTCGTCGGGCGCCAACTGTACCTTGTGTGAGTGTGAGTGTGAGAGAGGAGAGTTTTCAGCAGCAACAAGCGAAGTGGATGTAGAGTCTGGATGACATGTATCAATGATTGCGCTGGTTTGATGGGTTAAAGGTTTGATTATCATTGTTGATATCGTATGTTATGTTGTGTTATGTTATGTACAGTTCTTACACCCCTTGAAGCTTGAGGCTTTTCGGTTAGTATGTAATTTAAAATTCCCCGCGTCCGCGTGAAGGCGTCAACCAAGACCCCGTGTCAAATCAGCGTGGTCCGTGCCTGGTAAATCTTTCCGCTTTTACCCACCTTTTTCCTTTTTCCTTCTTCAACCGCCGCTTATCTTTGCTTACCCCACGACCAGGACATCTTCAATAATCAACAGTCATGCCTCGCAAACCAGCAGCTTCGGCAGGAGGAGACGATGCTGCGCCCAGGCGCTCAGGGCGTATCGCATCACAACCGAAGACTGAAGAGGTCAAACCCGCCCCAAAGCCACGCGCGACAAAGAAGAGGACTGTCGATGATGCTAATGTAGCCGATGCTGGGGAGGGGGATGATGCGCCTAAGGGAAAAGCTAAAAAGGTCAGTTTTCTGTTGTTCGTGCTTCTGCGACGACCAACGTGATTTCAGGCCAAGGCAGACACCCCAGCCGAAGGTGAAGGGGCTACTGAGGAAGCCGCTGCCGAAGAAGCTAGCGACGCTGTTGAGGCACTCGCGCCCATCGATATTGGAGACTCACTGCCCAATTATGTTCTGAAAAATGAAAAGGGAGAAGATATTCAGGTCGGGGATATCGCTGAAGAGCAGGGCGCCGTCATTTTCCTCGTGCCCAAGGCCGATACACGTGTGTTCCAGTCACCGCTCCAGTGGCTCAAGTACTGAGCGCCCAACTTTGTTCTTTGTTCTACCGCCTTATCCAGCTGGATGCACAACTCAAGCTTGTGGTTTCCGTGATCAGTATTCCGGCTTCTCAGAGGTCAATTACGCGGTCTATTGTCTCAGTGCGGATTCACCGACGGCTCAAACCAAATGGCAAACCAAGGCTCGTATCTGCTTGGCATCCTACCCAGCTCCTTGTAGCTAACGCTGTGTTGTGATGCTAATGACAGAAGGAGCTTCCTTACTCGCTCATCTCTGACCCCAAACGTGTCCTGATCAGCGCCCTCGGTGCCGGAGAAGGCGGTAAGACCAAGCGGAGCCACTTCATCTTTGAGAAGGGAGGAAAGCTTGTCGACAAGAAGATTCCCGTGAAACCTGCTGACAGGTATGTAAAACACCAGTTATTCCTCGTCAAGGAGAGCGTCGACTGATCTCATTATTCACGCAGTCCGAAACTTGCTCTTGAGTTTATCAAGGGCTCTTCATCTTAATCCACGACCTCCATTTCTTGAATAGTGTCACAGTGAAACCCCAGATTCCATTTTGTTTCAATGTACTATAACGTTGTTTTCTGACGGTGTGATTAATATACAATCTAATGTCCTTAAATATATCCTACACACTCGGAGTCCGTGTACAGTCTGATGATAAATGAGCACGAGGACATGCTGCGTTCGAAGGGACGGGGTAATCAACAATAATGGCGTAAGGAATAGTTCGATTGCTGTGTGGCGGAAACCGGCCAATTAGACATCTGACTCACTCAAAACGTCTGAGGATTACGCACCTTTGGCGGCAGAGATGATATCTCCTCTTCGTCCTCAAATTCCTCTCTTTCCCCCGCTCTCGAGAGATCATCATGACAGTTACTCGTGAGGTAGATGCCGCCTTCCAGGATCCCGTCCGAAAGTCGGTCACCAACAACGTCTCGATGCGCAGCCAACAGTCTTTCCACGTTGGCCTCCGAGATCTTTGTTTCCTGGCTCCTCTGCGCGAAACTCCAATTCGTTGAATCAGCACGAAGTGGTGAGCTGATTGAGTCTACGCTTGGAGAAATCGGAGAATCAGTCTCTCTTGGTAGGAATATTCTCCGCTCTTCATCAATTGGACTGTTGGCGCTGTCGGGGTCACCACCGACTATGGTAACGAGTGTAACGATGAGAACTGTGAAGGCGAGTGCGACAGTGGAAAATATGAAAAGCAGTGGGTATGAGGAATAGGCGTCCTGCACAGATCGAAATGTTGCTGCTAATAATGATGAAATCGGCATCTCGGAAGTAGACATTGTTGATGAGGAGATGGAAAGGATGGGTGACAATAAGCTTCGATCCGGCTAGCTATGGGCAAAACTGCTTCGTGGATCGTGGAAGGAGAGTAACGAGTCTTCGGAGGGATAAGGATGAGTAGTCGTTCAGGGAACGGATTCGTCCTTATATCCAAGAGATACATATCTCATCCTTTGACACCGTCAAGACCAAAAATAGTCCACATGTGCACCGCACTATGTTCCTGCAAAGTCGCGAAACCCGAAAATAGACACGGCATTGCGTCGAGGTAACCCTTGGCATTCCAACACCCGGTCTTGTCCCTCTGAGATGGTCTCCATGACTTTGTCACGGTAATGTTGAAGGCATAACCATCGCAGGAGACTCTTGTAACATGTAACCCTGTTTTGAGCCGTTGTTGAGCTCTCTATGGTGGCCTCTTTCCATCGAAGGGTGCAGGGTCCTGATATCGAAACAAGGAATATCCACTTGATTGCCACCATTTGGCCACCCTCGGTCCCACCAGGCTCCCTGAGGTGGGCGGTGTACGTTTCAGCAACAGTGACGCTTCGTAATTCGAATTTAGATGCGATAACGACAAGATTGACAACAGGTTTGTGATACTGAGATCATATGGTCGTATTTGTCTCCAGTATCATCGCTGATCATTAGATATGTCCAGGTATTTGTAGGAAGAAGACGTGCGTTTGAGGCTTCGACGCCCAATGCCAGCCCATGCCTCTTCAGGAAAGAACGTGAGAACTTGATCCCGGGGTTCTCGGTGCCCATCCAGTTGTCAAGGTATGGCCCTGGTCAAAACTGAACTCGATCAACGATCAACCCTACCTCAGCTGCCTCAGGACCTGAGGCTCCCGGCCTTCATATGAGAAGGCTCTGCCATGACCTGCTGCGATCTAGGCTCGCGTTCTCGACAATCGACTCGGTGCATACATAGTTCCAGGAGCTACTCAAATGGACATATTCCTTATGCTCTAGATTCTCGAAGTGCGGGGATATATTTCCGCGTATCCGAACGCTTATTCGCCACATTACATCTTGACGTCTCTTTGGGAGACAGCCTCTAATTGGTGATTCTCCCCTTCCCGTACCTGGACCCTCCATCAAGTCTACCCGCTCTGATCCGCTCTCATGCTTTTTTGCACGTCCTTTGCAGGTCTCTCGGATTCTCACGGAGCAAGATAGAATGGCTTGCAAGTTGCCACCGATCATGAGGACCTCGAACTCCTGAGTCCTGAGAGCCTATCTAGAACCCGAGCTCGAGCCCGTGGCTTGTAGTAATTCTCATCAAGTACTTCTTGAGAAGCTACTGTCTGTGTGGATAGAGCGCTTCAGTACAGTGCTCGCCCTTTACTCAGACTTTGACCAAGGAGACCAGAAGACTATGCAGCTCCCAATATCCCTATAAGTCAGTCTAGGGGTCAGGAACACCACGTTCTTAGAGGCTCCGCCGATCAGATGCGTTGATCTAGTACACAGCATCAACATGCGGCAAGTAGAACGCCGTACCAGAACGTATGGACCTGATTTGGTATGGCCTCATGCGCGTCTTGCACGTGTTGGGCTAGCGCTCGGGGCTCCGAACAATGGGACGATCTATAAAACCATATTGTCTGCTCTATACTCCCGCCACTTGCAAACTACTCGCGGGTCAGATATTTTACTCCCTGCACCGCTATCCGCAGCGCTTGTTGCCTTCTCCCAGCGATGGTCGGATGGATGAGAAACTGCCGCTTCTCACTCCTTTGCTTCTCGCTTCTGCTGGTGCAAGTTCCTTCGGGATTTGGATATCCGCTCGTGCAGGAGGCCTCGATCGGAATTACGGGAACTGTAACACTTCCGTATAATTTTACGCTAGCTGCATATAACACGACTCTTCCGAATCACGACAAGAATGGCGCCCCGCTTGTACTGGGTCAAAATGGTAAGTCGGTCCCCGAAATCAAGAGATGCTCTGAGAAAGTGTAACACAACTTCTAGGCGCAACCTCCGGCGTAACTCCTCATGTTACCTCCGTATGATCACATTCTTAATCAAGAGTGACTTTCTGACCCCTAAGTAGACACGCGCATCATTTCCTTACGACGACTATCCGACTCTGGGACTTATCAACGGTTCATTGCGGGCGTATAGCTCCGACGGATCATGGAACACCAATGCTACCCAGGTCCGAAGCGGAAGCACTCTCGGATGGGTCACAACTACCCGTTTTGCGACACCCGCACCGGAGATATACAGTGCGGTCACAGTTCCTCTGGCAAAATATCCGCTACTGGCCGCATTTGGGCACCATGATTTATGGTCTTTGTGCCCGTTTCCCGGACGATTGGGTCAGACAAATGTCGTGTACGACGTTGCCGCCGCAACGAACGGAGGCTTTGACCCTCAGAGATGCTATGCTGTCATTTTGTTCATTATTAGAGTGTGAACGATCCTATCATGTTATTCCGGTTTCTATCAATTATAGGACACCTATCTGAGTGATTTGGCGTTCTCCAATGCTATTGGTGTGTTCGGGGTATAGATATCCTCAATCACAGCTGCGTAATAACTTGTCGTGAACAAACGACAAATAGCAACATAATTCATTCTTTAAGGGAACGACAAGGATACAGAACAAGCACTACACGGAATGACAGTCAAGAAGTCTCGAGCACATCCTTGAGGAGTGCAAAAACTAGAGTTATTTGTGTCCATGTGATTGCATCAGGCAGGAACAAGACCTAGCCGCGGACTCTGAATATTTCAGTTTTGAGATGACATCAGAAGGGGAAATTACCCTACCAAAGTCAAGTCCTCCGAATTTGTGCAGAGCACCTTCTGATAACCGCCGTGACTGGATCCAAAGAAAGAGAGTGAAGAACCACATTAGCACAACATGGGATTAAAGGAATTCAACCGCTTACAGATCTCTGCTTGGCCGATGCCAACAGCCGAGATAGGCGCTATCTGTCACGTCCACAAGCATGTCGAGAACGATACGATTTATCGCCAACAGGACTTTCACCTCCCTGTTATTTGACGCGAGGGAACAGTTTCTAGCATTGAGCCGTGCAACTGCCACTGCAGTTGTAATTCGTGACCTGGTGGCGCCAACGCAGGTGATAGGAGAAACCGTAACGGCACGAAGGAGGGGAAAGTGGGAATGATTCTGGGGTAATTGTTTTGAAATGATATGATCCATCGCTTTCTTGTATTGGATGAGAAAACAGAAAGAAGAGACGAGACGAACGGCGAGAACAATGAGGTTTTTGAGTTTTTTTTCTGGTAGAATATGAAGGTATAGGGTGGACGAGCCACTGCAGTCATAGGCGAAGAAGGCCAAGCATTTATACCACGAACTCGCAAGACCTTCACACAAGCAAACAGCAACACGTTCCCGGATTGAGCGTGAGTATGTTTGTGGTCCATAAGTTTCAGCTTAACCTTCAAAGATGAAATCACCGAATCCGCCAATGCTAAATTCAGAACTCGAAATCAGATTGTGTCATCTCGCTCGCTCTATGAGTCCAAAGACACCCCCTTTTCATTTTTCATTAGAAGGGCTTCAGGAAGCTCCGAACCCTGGGAACGCGCGAGAAAAGGTCGTATAGATCGAGCTCAACTCTGGGAACGCGGAAGCCTTTACAAGCGAGACCTCGAGTTTGTATGCCACTTTCATTTGCATAGGTTTATTTCTTTTCTTTCGGCCAGCAGCCAATCTCCTCCGAGAAACGAGATACTCTCACCTTGCCCGACAAACAGGTCTCCGTGAACTTCTCTGTCATTGCAATATGATGAAAAGGTGCTCCAACACGGGCCAAGGTTTGGGATTTAGTTCGTTCGCCGGACTGGATGGGTGTAGTTTTCACGTGCCACGGAGGTGAAGGCGTAGCCTACGGCCATGAATTCCTTACTGCGATTGGACGAAATTTACCTAGAGGTTCTAGATGAGCCTATCGAACAGAACAAGTTACTTGCGGTCAACGCCTAGAACTTAGCAAGTCGTTGAACGCGCGGAGGAAAGTTGAAGCGGCACCGCCTCTAGAGATCCAGACTTCTCTCTCCTACATCTAGTCCAAGATGACGACAAGGGATACGAACAGTGGCTTCCATTCCGTGAAAGTGGAGTAGCAAAAACGTCGGAAAGTTGTGAATTCGGGGATCAAATCGAAATCAATTCTGATGAGGGTAGATCAAGCAAACTCAAAAAATGCAGACATTTAAAGAAACACTCAGACCTTATGCTTTACTAACCAAAATAACCGCCAAAGGCCATTCCACAATAACCGGATCGTCTACTCCTACTTTCGCATCTTTATCCTTAGCAACAGCTCCTTCTCTTAAATCCTTCCAAAAGCGAACAGCGATATCTCCGCCGTTTACATCGATATCACCTTCCTTGATAAGTTCAAGATCTTCCTTAAACCTGCCGTCATGTGGTGCAGATTTGTCTTCAGGGTATACGTCGTGATACTTATGCAAGGAGCTGAAAGTACGAAAGTATCCGAGTAAATCGCGCCAACGCATTTCTTTGCGCATGATTACCGGTAAAGTTTGGGCCACGGGGAGTGTGTCCTTGTGGTAGTCACCTAAAAGCCAATTTATGCACCAAATTGAGTTGAGGCGTGTAGGAACGTAATGCGAGAGCATTACCAGCAAAGTAAACTCTCTCTTCCTGTATTAGCTTTCCTCCCTCGCCCAGAATTTGGTGAGGACTAGGAACGTCGACCAGATGTCTCTCCAGAATAGTCCTCCCGGGTCTTTCAAAGTACGGACCTAAACTCGTGAGTTTATCCGCGCCTTGGGCATAAGCCGTGATCTGGGGCGTCAAAGACGGGTATTGCGGGAGTCGGAACTCGGAGTAGACCTATAATTACAACCAAAGTTGGTGTGTGTGCGTGTAGCACGACGCAGAAAGCAAGTATATGCGCTCAAAGCGTTAGTACATGCGATAAAGCTCGAGTCTATTGTAAACCCACGTACCCAAAACGCAGCTGTGCCCCCAACCTTGAGGATCCTGTTCATTTCAGGCCATACTTTACTCCAGTCAAACCAGTGACATGCTTGAGCTTCACAACCCGAATTAGGTGAGAGTCGTTTTTGCCAACCACAAATGAAATTTCATAAGTGCATATTGAGTAATTTCCCAAACCAATGCCATCCAAGCAAATGAATAACCACAATAAGTCAGCTGAACATCCCATATTTGAAAATTAAGAAGCCTAACATACCAGCTATAACCAAATCGACACTTTCATCTCCTATTCCGGCATTCTTCAAGTCTTCAGCGTTACCCCTTCTGAATTGAAACTGATTATCGCTGTGATCTCCATTGTCACCGGTACCAGAAGCAGCAGCAGGTGACGACTGCGACGGAGTAGGAGAAGGAGGAAAGAAGTCTCGATTGGCTAAAGCAGCGTTGATCATATTCTCTGATGGATCGAGTCCAATAATCTCGCGAAAGGGAGTAAGCCTTTTAGTTGCCTGTCCTAGATCATCTGAGAAAGCAGCACGAGAACGGCATTTGAGTCCCGCATACCAGGTCCGCACCCTATGTCTATTGCACGAGTCCAGCCTGCATTTGGTTTGCGTTTGTGGTAGTTGAAAATGTGATCGAACAACTGTTTGGGATAGGTAGGCCTAGACGCAGAGTAGACTGAGGCATTGAAGGTAGCTTTTGCAAAAGTAGCCATGGAAGAACGACCAAAGGCGAAGATATATACAACCGTCAGTGACTCGCTACATAACGGTCGGACTGCAAGCCGATGATGCCATCAAAATGATCGGAAAGCTAATTATCCAATGAATGAAATCCGACTACCTCCGGTAAATAGCCGGAGACTTAAGCATCTCAAGCAGCTGGGGCCTGCTGGTGCTCATAAGCTGGGCTCTGGACCAATGGGAATAATTGAATTAAAAATGCACCGAAACTGGATACAAAAGCTAATAGTGAAGGAGATGGTGAAAATCTAGCTTCGCGGTCCCGGCAGAATGCCCATTGTCGAAACCTCCTGAAATTACTGGTTTGATACTGAATCAAACTACCAAAACTACTCAGCAGCAAGCTCAAGCTTGATGTTAGCAATAGCAGCGGCGGGGTTAAGACCCTTTGGACAAGTACGCGAGCCTGAAGAAGATCGCCATATTCAGTAAGGCGACTGTTATGTCGACTACAAACACAACTCACAATTGAAGATGGTATGGCAACGATACATGCTCATCTCATTCTGTAGACGCTCCTTGCGCTCTTCACCGTGCGTATCCTAACAGCCACAGTCAGCTCATTCACTATAGAACCAATGTCAGAACAGTCAACTCACTCGAGAGTCAGCAATCCATCTGTATGCCTGCATGAGTGTAGCGGGACCCAGGTACTCGTCTTGGTTCCACCAGTAGGACGGGCATGACGTGGAGCAGCATGCACAGAGGATACATTCGTAGAGGCCATCGAGCTTCCTGCGGTCTTCCTGAGACTGGAGGTGCTCGCCTATAGACAGCAGACATGTGTTTAAGCGCATATAGTCACATAAATCATGTAGAAACACGCCAACGTACCCTGAGCAGGAGGGTTATCGTTCTGCAGCCAAGGCTGGATCGATTTGTATTGTTTGTAGAAAAGTGTCAGGTCGGGCACAAGGTCCTTCACAACGTACACTGGAGTTAACCGTTTTAGCGCCCAAATCCGCACTAACGCAACGCATATACTCACTGTGAGGGAGGGGGTAGACCTTCGTGTCTTTTCCAGCGTCTCTATCAATTCTGCACAGACACGCGAGCGTGTTCTGACCGTCAATGTTCATAGCACAAGATCCGCAGATGCCCTCTCGGCATGAACGACGGAATGTCAGTGTTGGGTCCATCTCATTCTTAATCTTGATCAGCGCGTCGAGAATCTACACCAACAGCGACAGAAAAATGTTAGTCAGACTACAACAAGCACGAATAATGATCCGGAAACACACCATTGGTCCACATTGGTTCAAGTCAATCTTGTACGACTGCAGTGTAGGCTTCTTTGAAGGCTCATCTGGATTCTGCAGTTATGCATCAGAAAAGAACCACCCCGCCATATGACAAAGAAATAACACGGACCCAACGGTAAATCTTGAACTCCTTCTCGAGTACCGGCTTTTGTAGAGGTGCAGCCTGAGCCGCACGTACTGTCGTGGCGAAACCTCGAGCAAGGTTGGTACGGGCAAGAGCCGAACGTGTGCTTGCGGCGAGCATGTTTAGATGTGTTCACGGTGTTCGTCAAGGAAAGAGGAAAGAAAGGAAAAGATTATGTGGTCAAGGAAAGGGCGAGAGTGAGATCGGGCGCTGTTTCCGTCGTCGCGTGATATCGGAAGTCCGCCAGATCGGGTACTGGCTTGGCCACACTCCGGACCAATCACATGCGTCCGATTTCTCCCTCTTCCTCTGGGCATCAATGGGTCAATGGCCTCTAGAGTGCATATCTAGCGCTGTATTGTTCTATATGTGGTAGGTCTAGGGCCTTCGTGGATCGAGACAAGCTCAAGACCGCTGTGTCTTTATCAATCCCTCTTGGCATCTCAGCGACAATCAAGGTGAGAGAAAACTGCCCGCTCTAGCGCCGATTGCAGAGAGCGTTAAGTTGACATTCAAACTGCGGGTGAAACATAAATATAATAAGTTAGAAATATACATACAGGTTCCATGTTGGAGAGTTGTGAGTTAATTAATGCATCATGAAGGTCTCTGATGCCACTATTTCCCCCCTGACGTCACCAATTCGAGCGCTCTCTCCTACACCACATCCTACTGGGCCCTTTGAGCGAAACACTTCCAGTGTTGAATACAAACAAAATCAAGTGCATGTAAAAATACAAATAATGCTTTGGGTATATCTTCCAACCAATCAACCCACTGCTCAATGTCTGAGAAATCACGAGTCGTAGTGGTACGGACGACCCTGCAAAAAATAACATTTCGGTTCACCAAATCTCACCGAAAATTAAAACATACCTCAGATGCCGCGACCAGCCTCTCATCTCTTCTATATTCACTCTCCTCTGTTCCTTCCTCACTCTCCAAAGCCCTAACGCCAGTCTTATGATGCCACCACTTGATCTGCATAGTCTCCACCGCCCTTGCTAGCCAGCCCGTTCTCCATGAACGTATATCAAGACTCAACAACTCCCAGCCGCCACAGCCCATATGTTCATCATTCTCATCGTCCTCAGGCGGATACACGTGATGGTGGTCTGATTGTGTGCAAAACATTTCGTGGGTACGTTGTGAGCGTATTGAGTGAGTAGTCACGTCCGGGAGTTGTGAATACGCGTGTGGATGCATGGAGTGGTAATAGCAAGTCGACACTTGTCGTATTGTGGTAAGGTATATATTGATTCCGAAAGATAGCCCAGGCTCGTCCAAGAATCACCAGAGATTGTGCACCAGGCGCAGAAGAGACTCGAAGAGGAGGAAGAGTAAAAAGCTGCGCAAGGGTGGCACCGAGTCCCTTTAAAGATCACCACAAAGCCGCCGGAGATTCCAAAGTACCAACAACCTGGCGGAGTCGGTTGTTGAGGTATCCAAATGCAATTCAAAAGAACTCCACCAACAGCCCCAGCCCATTTTAAACACTCCATCATGTCCCATACCTGCATCATACTTACCCACAAGCCATCATTCAAAGCGAAGATCACAGTTGGCGCCCTAGACTCGTCCGAAGTAGGAAGGAGTAAAGATTCAAAAGAAGCCCATAAACCAATGGTTTGTGGTGGACCACCTGGTCAGAAGAGAGGTTAGATCAGAGTTTATGATTATCCGACACAAGGGATGAAAAGAAGTTCTGTCGCATCACCATCAGTACCGCAATTAACAGGTTGTGTATGTCAAATCAGGATTGAAACTCCCCACAGACCGTCAGACTGGGCTAGAGCACTTATTGCTGTGCAACTCCGGGTTTGTACCTGCGAGGAACACACCAATGGGAGCTCAAACACAGGTCCGATTAGTCACTCACCGAGCGCCAAGCGCCGAGCTAGGACAACTAAGAGAACGAAAGTCCAAATGCGCTTTTGAAACTACGACTTCTACCCCGAAATTCCCGATAATTGAATATATTTTCTGCACTTGAGCGTGAAAGCGACTTAACAGCTCGTTGCCTTCTGCCGTGGGCGTCGGGCGCGAAGATATGAATGGCAAATGAACATCGGATGGGCAAACGGAAGTGCCGTTGTCAAGTCGCGCGTCAAAAAAGCCATTGAGTCGCACGCTACGTCATTCATCTTTCCCCATTGGGACGCGCCGTTCGTTCATTTCGGTCATTGATCCCTCGGACTTGCCCTCATTCAGCTGAGCCAGCGATAACACTACCTCAAAAATAGCCATTCGGAGACGTCAGCTGGTCTGTAGTCTGTCAAGAAGCAAGACACCATTTATCTGTCGATTATTGGCATGCTCCAAGTAGCGCAAGAGTCTGGAACCTGGACGAGAATGTATTTGGAGAGGGACAGGGCTGGAACATGATAGCGTCGCAAAAGTGGTTGAAACACGTGTTTAGATTATCAGGGCAGTAGAACCGCTCGCTTGATCCCCTCCAGCCTCCTTGAAACAAGGCTATACCCCACCCTCCGTTTAACTACATTTTCAGGATGTACTATGTGTCTGCATCATCGTCGAGCTAAAGATAAACCCCGGACGACAGCTGCAGACAGCAACCGCAATCATCGAAAAAGAATTCACAGCTCATAAATAATATCGGTGTCAAATAATATCTCTGCGGGACCTCTAGAGAAGCATGTTTCTTCAGCTCACTGTTCCCCATAAATCAAGCCAAGGTACTTCACCTTTTCTCAATGCCCTGAATGATTAAAACCAGAAGGTCAGAAGCGATTGCCACCAAGTTGTGAGCAGACATAACCACACATTTTCATACCAAGCATATTGGGCCTTGAACTCAGTCGCACCGAAAAGAATAACGATGTCATACACGATCCTAAAGTACTTGCCCTGGCTTCCTTTTACTTTCTTCAAGCCCTTTATAGCTTGGGTTAGGTCGGCATGAACCCTGAAAACCTCGCGGAAGTTGTCTATCGGATTCAACATTCAGCACTACCCCTGTGGGAGTCTTGGCGCCTTACCTGGATCTTCATCTATGAAGGTTGGAGGTGGCGATAAGGGACCCCTGTATACCGTGATCGTAGTCTTGTTTTGTTTCCCGAGCTGTGATTTCTTTACAGCGTCCTGGAAAAAGCTCCTGCGGAATTCTCCTTTTCCCGAGACTCGCGTCCCCTTTTTCGTGATTGTCAATTAAAATATACCAGGGCCACCAAAGCATAGAAGCCACCTTCTCAAGCAGAAGACCGAAGTTGCCTGTAAGCCCCAGGTCGCCACTCACGAATTCGACACATTTATCGTATCGATTGCGGTGTTCTGGGATCTTAGCGTTGTATTTCACAGTACTTCGAACTCCGAAAGAATATCTTGCAACGCGAGTGCGAACAGTTGATCGTAGTGAGCTTATAATCGCGCCGTCAGGAACCGCTTTGTTTCTAAAAGTGACTGCGATTAGCTTATGTAGCGGTCGGAGACTGCTTAGAATCCTACAAGTGAGCATCCGGTCTATAAACAGCAAATCCGAGCGGCTCGAGCCGTTTTGTTACTTGCCAGAAGAGATAGTCGCTCGCAGAAAACCCTCCCACGAGGAATACAGTCTGCATTCGTGCGAGGATTGTAGCCTTACTATCTCTTTCTGGCAAGAAATGTACCTACAGAAACCGGCTTCGAAGATAACTCCCGTTGACTAACGGCTGCATTGACAATAGCTTCTATTGATGGTTCAAAAAAGCCTGCGACGAGCCCGCTGAAATAATTGAAACGACTGTTCAGTTATATTCAATTTGATTTATTTCTTTTTGAAACGCACCCTTCGAGCCTCAGTGTGCCGGATCGTATGTTTAAACTAGGATCACGTTCCGAAACGCGACCAAATTTGATGTACTGAGGATCGGAAGCGTCACGAAAGCCTAATTTGGTGCCCTTGTCGAATTTGTCCGTCATAAACCGTATATCATCCTGGAATCTGGTTCCCCGTAAAAGCTCTGATAAGTTTACCGCGAATAGTTTTTGTCAGCCACTCAGAGGGGCCTCTCGTGTTGATTGACGATCCACTACACACCTTGGAGATACTTTGCCGCAGCTCGAGTTACGAAGATGGAGCCGTTAAAGTACGCTGTGCAAGCGAGGAAAATCAAGAAGCACGTCTTGTCAGAGTCGCATCAAAATGGAGAAACTGTTCTTACACTGAGTGGCAGCTATTTCGTCATATTCGTTCCTCGATCCATCTTTCCTGGCGTAGGTACTGACGTCTATAGTCCCTCCCCCAGCATCAACAATTATGACACCATTCCCTTGCTTCAAAATGCGTCAAATACTGATGTGATTAAATATTCGTGCTTATCATACTTGAATTGATTCGTTCATCAGGTTCTTGTCAATGCAGAAATTGAGGCTTGCTTCTCCTTCAGAAATGAACGAAACCCGGGCCCTGTCTTTGACTGTGTTGGGTATGAGTCCCGCCTGTATAGCTGCACTCCTCATAAGAGTCTGCTGGGCGCCTTCCCATGAATTCGGATGTGACAAAATGAATTCAACCTTTCCTGACGACAACAGGCTGTGACCCTCAATATGGGTTTCCTCAATGTAGGCTCGAGCACATTTGTTCAAGTATCTGAGGAAATCAGCGAAAACGTCGACTGCAGACTTGTTCTGAGGTAGCGGCGGTATCTCATCACCCAGAGTCTCCGTAGCTCTCGTTCTCGGTCTGAGGTGGAGCTTAAACCTGAAAGATGCAGTGATCAGGCAGGTCCATTCCATGGAAGAGAAGGGAGTACCACTCTGTTTTGACCCATTGCGACTCCTCTGCAATTGCTTCGAGACCTTCCCTTTCCGTCTCGGCACCAATTGCTTGAGGAATTCCATCAGAATCATAGTAAATCACGCTAGGGACTTTGGCATCTCCTCCAACCTTGGCTCGACTCGGGAACCTGAGATCATGTGGGGCTCAACGGACTATAGTGAGGCCAAGGGCTAGCGACTAACCTAGTCACTGGTTTAACCTCAGGCTCTCG
This sequence comes from Leucocoprinus birnbaumii, assembly GCA_027627405.1. Lineage (NCBI taxonomy): Eukaryota > Fungi > Basidiomycota > Agaricomycetes > Agaricales > Agaricaceae > Leucocoprinus > Leucocoprinus birnbaumii. Next base: position 57,577 of record JANIEX010000038.1, on the reverse strand, counting down.
ACCCGGGTCAAGAATCCTACGATTGTGCAGTTATACTTCCGACATCGGTCACTTCGCCTGGGAAAACGTACGAGTAGGATATGCCACTGTAGGTTGTTCCAACATCGAAGGCAATGACAAGCTTGTGTTCGGTGCCAGCATAGGATATGCTTGTGGACATTTCTGACGGAAGCGAGGACGTAGCTTGAAGACTGGGGAATTGCAAGGTACCGCTGTCCACCAACCTCACACCGGCCTCGTGCCGCAAGCCCTGGGCTATGATTGTGATCTATTTATAACTGATGAATGATTTGACTGGTATTCCGCTGCCGCCGCTAAGAGATCCAGTTTGAGGAACCAAAGCCACTTCAATGGCCTTTGGCTTCATTAACAGACCACTAAGAGCTTCAGATCTACAAAAAACAGTAGGAAATGGTAACTATACCGCTAAGTACTATTCTAGCGAATGGCAGTCCGGGGGCCAGGAACTTTCAAATTTCGACTACGTAGCAGGCGTAGGTCCTTATAATTACTGATACTTGATATTAGTGTCATAGTAGATTTCAGCTGGTCCCCTAGAGGAGTTCAGTTCTCGCATTCGACACCTCAATTTCGCTCAGGGAGGAGATTCAACTAACCTCTTTATGGCTCCCTGAAATGCCGTCAGACCATAAATAAAGCATGAACAATCTAACTCACAGCTTCTTTCCAGGTAAACTGAGCTTCAAATTCTGTGGTGCCAAAGAGAATGACAATATCAAAATTAATCTCATAGTACTGTTTGCCCGTCTTTGGACTCAAATCTTTTACCATATTTGAAATATCGGCACGAATCTCAAAAACGTCGTGAAAGTTGCCTGCGCTGTTCTCCAACGGCAGCTCAATACAACACTGCGAGATTCTTGCCTGGATCCTGATCCACAAAGTGTGGAGGCGCCGAAGCTCCCCTGTAGCAAGTTATCCTGCTGGAAATAGGCTGATTAGATTTGCCTTTCTCTGCGGTGATTTCAAGAGAGAATGAATGGCGGAATTCTTTGGTTCCGGAGACCTGGACACCCTGACAATTGAGAATTAGATATCTGAGCAGTGATAGCTAGTCAGCCTGAGACAACCTTCTCCAGTATAGTGCTGAATCCACTGGGTAGTCGATACTCCCCACATAGTGACTGAAAGCATTGATCTGAACGAGCAAGGTGGTCTAACAAATGCTAGCTTTTACTCCGTATGCATACTTGGACACTCGACTAGTTGCTGCAGGCTGAAGTGAGTGTGCAATTGCGCCATCCGGCACGGCTTTATTGCTGACCCCCAATTAGATTATGATACGTTGTGTATTTTGACTTACAGATGAGCATCAGGACGCCGAACGGTGAAGCCTTGTGGCTCTAAGCGTGCCTGAAGTGGTGCAAAGAGATAGTCACTAGCAGCAAAGCCACCAACAAGGAAGACGGTCTAAGAGGCACACCCTGATCAGCGATGTTCGGATACAGATACAAGCAACCTTATTGCAATCAATTAGACGTACCGAGACATTTTTCTTGGAGTATTTTTGCTGTTCCTTCACGGCTGCGACAATGCATTCTATGGAAGGCTCAAAGAACTGAGCCAGAATACTCCTACAAAAGATGTAAGTGGGTACGAGCGGACACTTTGTAGTCAGCACTCACCCATCTAGCTTCAGCTGACCTCCTCGAATTCCCAAAGCTGGATCTCTATCTCGTGCGTTTCCAAATTTAATGTACTGTGGGTCCTTCGGACCACGAAAGGCGGGTTTGGTTGTCTTGTCGACCTTATCAACTATAAAAGGGATATCTTCTTGGAATCGAGTATCCTTCAGGAATTCTAATGGTTGAGTCAACTAAGCGAGCGCCGGCGAAGGACACCGGGTGCCTTTAAGCTAGGTAACATACCGTTAAGGTGCTTCGATGCTGCACGAGTGACGAATACAGATCTTTAAAGTACGCTGCAGAAGTAATTTAAATAAGCCTATCGGCGATGCAAGTCATAGGAATAACTCACACTGTGCAGCCGCTGTTTCCTCGAAATCATGGGCGGACCCATCTCTTCGTGCGTAAGTGCAAATGTCCAATGTGCCTCCACCAGCATCAACAATAGTAACGCCTTCCCCTTGCTGACCAATAAACAATCAGATGTCATTTCAGATTCAGGAGTAGATATCACCTCAATTCCCTCATTCGTGAGATTTTTGTCTAGGCAAAAGTCAAGGCTAGCTTCTCCTTCCGAAATGAACGAGATGCATCGGCGGCCTTCCAGGGTATCAGAAATGGGTTCCGCTTTAATTGCAGCATTTCTCATCATCGTTTGCTGAGCACCCTCCCACGCATTGGGGTGCGACAAAATGAAGTCGACGTTCCCTGAGGACAATAAGCTAGCTCCATCAATCTGCGTCTCCTCAATGTATCTTCTGGCGCATGTATCGAGATATTCAAGGGAATCAGCAAAAACGTCGATCGCGGTTTTGCCCTCAGGTAATGGTGGTAAGTCTTGGGAGACAGACGCAGTTGTTGATGTCTAGGGTCGAAGGTGGAGTTTAAACCTATTATCTTCCTTGAGCCGTTGTTAGCGCGAGGTGAATAAATATAGCTTACCATTCTGCTTTAATCCAGTCCTCTTCCCCAGCGAGTGCTTCAAAGCCTTCTTTTTCCGTCTCTGCTCCAATCGCGCAGGGGAAACCGTCTGAGCCATAGTGGATGACTGTGGGGACCTTTGCGTCGCCTCCAACCTGAGCTTTATTCGGAAATCTGGCCAGCGCATATACTGAGCTGGCTGCTCAGGGAAGTTTGGCATAATATGAGTCTACTTACCTAGTGACGGGTTTTATCTCTGGTTCAAGACCGGGGTCAAGGATCCTACAGTGTGGTTAGTATCGAGCGACGTGCCGCACTTCGACTCTATCTTACGCGTAAGATACCCCACTGTAAGTGGTGCCCACGTCGGAGGCGATGACAAGCTTTCGACTCGTGCCAGAGTAAGGGGAGCGAGCGCCCGGCATAGGTGTATGAAGACGCGGGGAGACGAAAAGAGGTCGAAGTTGAACGTTGAACGTTGAACACCAGTGAAAGAGACGCGTCGGTGCCATGCCCTCGTGACTTAGATCCCGAGCTTTCAAGAGAGGACACATACATTTCTTTCGAGATCGTTTTTTGAGTCTCCAAATAAATCCAGGGCCGCTTTTCATGAGTACATGTTCCATGGAGTGCAAGGGACTGCAACTGTTGCATTGTCCCTGTGCTGTTCCAATCCCAAGACACTTAGGTCCAGACTTGTGTTTGGGTGTTCTGCGTTTTCGCAATTTCCATCCATATTCCAGGTGAGATTCACTCGATCTGAGAGCTAGATCTTGACGGTTCGGTCAATGATTAAATAGGTACTGACACTGTTTGAGAGTCTACAACTTAGTGTAGCTTTAGAGTAGAGCGGGGTCTTTGACCCGAGCCTTGTCATGGTCACGGCGGTCACCCGCTCTCTCCCAGCTACCGCCACCTCTCTCGTTGCGGCTGGCATTCGCGCAGCCAACATGCTCGCTTGCACCCACCCTCCACTCCCTCTTCACTACCTGCACCGTGCCTGTGCAGGTCCGTGGCTTTGAACAGAGGACTCGAACCGCGCCACGGGCGTTCACCCCACCCGCCCTCGCGCTGTTCTCATCCCTTTGTCTAGTCACACCGAATCAGGCAGGGAAGCCCCTTCGGGGCTTTCGCCCACCACTCATTAGCGCTACATCTCACACTGTTGGGCTCAGATTTTGTTTGCATAGCGTACCGCAGTTTATACACCATCTTTACCTCCTCACTCATCTCTATGATAGCCTTCGGGCCGCTGGACATCACAAAATTCCTGAGGTCGTGATCGGACAATATCAGGTCCATCATACACCTGCATCCATCATCGTACACTGGCGTTGGCATCATTACGATAAGTCGTAAGATATGAGAGTACCGCGTTAAGCGACTTCAATCGGTGCCATCGGTTTTCCATCGTGATGGTCCCAGTCCATCGTCCTCATCGCTGAGCGATCAATTAGTCATTGCGAACTTGTTCCATGAAGAAGATCGGGCCATACAATGCCTCTCCTGGGCGCTGTCAAACGGTCTGGTTCCATATGTGACCACTCGGACCTAATTTTCGCAAATTTCCTGCAATAATCCCTATTCAGCTTGGGCAGAGGTTCAGACATTTGAAACGGGAGTCCAAATATGTATAGTATCATTGGACGCCCGCGTAGTATTCAGATGAAATCCTACTTTTGGTAAATTTGTGATGGACGTTGTACATGATTGGCAAAGACTGACAGCCATTTGCATTTGTAACTCCGATAGACCAATTTTCAGAGTCCGCCCAAAGTCAAAACGGTCAAAATGACTTGTGGAAGCCTAGTATAATGGCCAAGGTTTTAGGCGGATATATGCGGCTAGAATTTAGAAAGATATGTGACTCTCACCGAACCGGCCTTGTCTCAGGTGAGAGTGTGCGAGCATCATGTGCCAATTCCCCCTTTTTCGGTCTTGAAGGAGGACTAATAGACTATCTGAGTAACATTCGGTTGGCAGTAATCAACGTTATGATAAAGTTAAGATTTGGGATCACCTTCAAGACCGCTTCACTGTGCCCAGTATAAGTGAGCAAATAGCAATGAACAGGCAGCAAATTGGGCTCGGAAGTTGAAAGCGATATCGCCTACACTTAATCCACCCATATCTAGGCGAGCGGAGAGCGGAGGCCGTGACTTGAGGGAAAGGTGGCGTATCTCCCTCACAACAGAGGTTCATTTTACCCTTTAGCTAACTCGACTACAGAAAATTTCCATCCTAGTTAGGCTTCGTACATTATGTCTGTATCATACAGGACTTCGGCTGGACCTCTGAAGACTTGGGCTTGACCGATATCAACCTCAATGACTGAAGTGAACTTACCGCTTCTCGATCCCCTGATAAGGCGTTTAACTATTTAGTCATGAATCAAGGTACCCAGGTCGTGTACGCACATCCTCATACCAGGCGTACTGCGCCTTGAACTCTGTGGCTCCGAACAGAATGACAATATCATAGTTCAGCTGAAAGTAACGGTCTCCGTTACTGCCTATCACTTTTTTCAAGCTGTTGATAGCACGAGTGAGGTCCGCGTGGACTTTGAAGACCGCATGGAATTTTTCTGAGCACTGCAGCTTAAGTGAAAAGTCAAATACATTATAGATAAATCACCTGGTTCTTGATCTATGAATTCGGGTGGTGGAGATGAGCTCCCTCGATAGACAGTGATGGTCGTCTTATTCTGCTTGTTAAGCTTAGACTTCTTTTTTTGCTCATCGCAGAAGGAGTCCCGGAACTCCTGTGTTTCAAAGACTTTTGTTCCCTAGATTCATGAAAACCCTCAGCTCGGTCCTAACCACTAGGATACAATGAAATACAACCTTCTCGAGCAATAGCCCAAAGCTACCAGACAGTCCAGGGTCACCACCTAAAAACTTGACGCATTGACTGGAGCGTTCCAAGTGACTCTTTTTGTGAGGAATGTATGGCACCGTGCTCCGGACTCCATAGGAATATTTGGCAATACGCGTTCGCACCTTTGGGCGTAGCAGTCCCACGATTGCACCATCAGCAACCGCTTTGTTCCTTGAATTGCACGTTTAGCCAAGACACTCTATTACGGTGCCAGGGCTACTCACAAATAAGCATCTGGCCGATAGACACGAAGGCCCAGAGATTCAAGTCTCTCTTGAACTTGTGAAAAGAGATAATCACTCCCAGCAAATCCACCAACAAGATAGATGGTCTTAAATGGTAAGTTGGTGCTGAATTAATACTATGTAAATTGACAACTTACGGTGACTTCTTTGAGCGCCAGTCGTTGTTGCTCTTGGACGGCTTCAACGATGCACTCTATTGATGGCTCAAAAAATCCAGCGATTAGTTTCCTGTGAGCCCCAGGAGGGCACGTGTGCGAAACTTCCGTGATGAATTACAATAGGACAATCAGCATTTGAATTAGCTCACCCATCAAGCCTCAGCTGTCCAGCTCGTATACCTAGGCCCTGGTCACGATCTCGAGCGCTACCAAACTTGATGTACTGTGGATCTTGTGGATCTCGGAAAGCAAGTTTTGTGGCCTTATCGAACTTGTCAGTCATTGATGGGACATCGTCCTGAAAACAAGTTTCCTTCAACAAGTCTATGCAGAATAGCCGTCAGTCAGCTGAGTACCAGTCCCAACCTCAGGAGGGACGCGCCATTGAGATAATTTGAAGCAGCACGCGTGACAAAGACTGAGCCCTTAAAATAAGCTTGAAAGAAGGTTATAGACCCGGTCTCTGGCTCGCAAAAAGAACCCAACTGCTCACATTGCGAGGCTGCAATTTCCTCATATTCAGTAGCTGATCCGTCCTTGAGCGCATATGTGCTAATGTCCAAGGTACCCCCTCCCGCGTCTACAATAGTGACACCCTTGCCCTGCTGCTAATGGCTTAAGTGAGCCCTTCACTTTCTACTAGAAGCTATTTACCTCGATTGATTCATTGGTCAAGCCCTTATCGATGCAGAAGTTCAAGCTTGCTTCTCCCTCGGAGATGAATGTTACACGGTCTCTGTCACCGGGTGAACTCGTTATCAGTCCAGCTTGAACAGCAGCACTCCTCATCAGGGTCTGTTGAGCTCCCTCCCACGCATTTGGATGCGACAGGATGAACTCGACTTTCCCTGATGCCAACAGGCTAGCCGCATCAGCGTGGGTCTCGCTCTCTTTGATGTAGCTTTGAGCACATTTGTATAGATAGGTCAAGTAGTCCGCGAAGATATCAACAGCAGTTTTCCCCCTCGGAAGTGGGGGTATATCGTCGCTTAGATTAGCCGTGGCTTTCGTCTTCGGCCTCAGATGGAGCTTGAACCTGTCAGGAGTGAGTGAATGAAGGTCAGTTGGGGCCTAATACTTACCATTCAGCCTTAATCCACTGAGAATCTTCAATTATGGCGTCAATTCCCTCTCTCTCCGTGTCGGCGCCAATTGATTGTGGGAGGCCATCGGAGCTATAGTAGATCACCGTTGGCACTTTGGCATCACCACCAGCCTTGGCTCGACTCGGGAACCTTGTCATTTTCGGAAGGTCAACAGATTGAGGTACCAGCAGCTTCTGTTGAGCTCACCTTGTAACCGATTTGATGCTTGTTTCCCGGCCAGGATCAAGAATTCTGCAGCCGGGCTGAGGCTCAATCAACCTTGAATGGTGGCGGAGAACTTACGCGTAGGATATGCCGCTGTAGGTTGTACCAACATCGAAAGCAAGTACAAGTTTTCGCACTGTTCCAGAGTACAAGGCTTTATGGCGGGCCGACATGTTTGAGGTAAAGAAGAAAGCTGTAATGGTAATAGTCACACGCTGAACTAAACGCCCTGTTTTCGTACGTGACGAATCATGATTCAATTTGCAGCATGCACCTGGTACATTCCCTTGCCACACGAAGACACAGCTCTGTTGTATTTTTAGAAAGATGTTACTCAAATGGTAGTACTTATACTATCACTCACCAGCAAGGCTATCAGGAATCGCACTCAGGCTCAGTGGCAGGGGAAGTCAGTTATGCGTTTCCTGGGTGAATCTGATGAAGGATTAACGTTCAACAGCCAGAATCAGTCGGAGCACCCCCCGAGGCGCTTCGCCTGCTTCTGAAGTTGATTCCTGTTGAGCACCCCAGGGTCACTCTAAACCTATGCCGGGCATCCTTGGCCAATCTTGACCGAATATGTGAGGTACATACTCAACCAAAGTGCTCAGATAGCAATTGTCAAGAATAAGCCTATCGCAAAGTGGGCTCCGTGACCAACATCGTTACGCTCAATCTATTCATGCCCTCCTCTTACGGCGCGATTCAATTTTCCCGATCGACAGCTTGAGAGAAAAGGGGTGTATTCTTTCATGATCCCGGTGTATAGTACCCTTTAGCCAATTCGAACGCAAGGTCATCCCATTTGTGTCAGGCTTCGTACATAATGTCGGTATCAAACAGAATTTCCGCAGGACCTCTAAAGACTCGGGCTTGACCCAGATCGACTTCAATGACTGGACTGGACTTACCGTTTCTCGACCCCCTATGAAATTGTTTCTCCTATTAGATAAGACTCGAGGATCGCAGGTTGTTTACATACATTCTCGTACCAAGCGTACTGTGCCTTGAACTCAGTCGCTCCGAATAGAATAACAATATCAAAATATAGCTTGAAATAACGGTTTCCACTGCTGCCTGTCACTTCTTGTAAGCTGTTTATAGCACGAGTGAGATCCGCATGGACTTCGAAGACTTCATGGAGTTTTGCTGAACAGCGCAATATAAGTAAAGAGTCAGATACAAGACAAGTAAGTTACCTGGCTCTTCGTCCAAGAACTCAGGTGGAGGAGAAGAATTCCCTCGGTAGATGATGATAGTCGTCTTGTTGAGTTTGTCGAGGTCAGACTTCTTAATTCCCTCTCGAAAGAAAGGCTTCCGGAACTCCTGTGTTTCAGAAACACTTGTTCCCTGAGTTTGATAAATCCTCAGCTCTGTCTTAATCACTAGGGGGACGACGAAAGACAACCTTCTCGAGTATTGGCCTGAAGCCACCAGGAAGGCCAAGCTCACCACTTAAGAGTTGGACACATTGATCGGAGCGTTTCAAATGACTCCTTTTGTAAGGAAGGTATCTGGGCGTAATCCGAACTCCATAGGAAAATTTAGCGATGCGGGTTCGCACCTTGGGGCGTAACAGTCCCACGATTGCACCATCAGCGACTGCTTTATTTCTTGAATTACAAATTTTAGCCAAGGCAGTCTATCATGATACCAGGGATACTCACAAATATGCATCTGGACGATAAACACGGACACCCCGAGATTCTAGTCTTTCTTGAACTTGTGAGAAGAGGTAATCGCTTCCCGCAAAGCCACCAACAAGGTAGACGGTCTCAAATGGGTGTATCAGTATTGAGGTGATTTGAGGTAGACCGGCAGCCTACAGTGACTTCTTTGGATGCCGTTATCCGCTGTTCCTGGACGGCTTTCACGATGCACTCTATCGATGGCTTGAAGAATCCAGCGATTACTTCACTGTGAGCCATGCGGAGATACGTATATGAAACTCCGTTGATAGATTGGGCTATTCATTATTTCCAAGCAAACTCACCCATCGAGCCTCAGTTGCCCAGTTCGTATACGTAATTTCTCATCACGGTCTCTAGCGCCACCAAACTTGATGTACTGCGGATCTTGTGGATCTCGGAAGGCAAGTTTTGTGGCCTTATCGAACTTGTCAGTCATTGATGGGACATCCTCCTGAAAGCGAGTTCCCTTCAGCAGGTCTACACCAGAATATCGATTAGTTGGGCATTATTTCCCGGTCTGGGAGAAGACGCACCGTTGAGATAATTTGAAGCAGCGCGTGTCACAAATACTGAACCCTTGAAATAAGCTTAAAAAGAGGTTGTAGATTTGGCCTCTGTCCCGCAATAAGGAACACCATTGCTTACACTGCGATGGCGCAATCTCCTCATACTCAACAGTAGAACCAGTCTTGAGCGCGTATGTGCTGATGTCCAGGGTACCTCCTCCCGCATCTACGATAGTGACACCCTTGCCCTGCTGCTAATGGCTTAAGTGAGTGCTCCACTCTCAACTAGAGGTTGATTACCTCGATCGATTCATTGGTCAACCCCTTGTCGATGCAAAAATTCAAGCTTGCTTCTCCTTCAGAAATGAATGTTACACGATCTCTGTCAATGGGTGAGCTCGTTATCAGTCCGGCCTGAACAGCAGCACTCCTCATCAGGGTCTGTTGAGCTCCCTCCCACGCATTTGGATGCGACAGGATGAACTCGACTTTCCCTGATGCCAACAGGCTAGCCGCATCAGCGTGGGTCTCGCTCTCTTTGATGTAGCTTTGAGCACATTTGTATAGGTAGGTCAAGTAGTCCGCGAAGATATCAACAGCAGTTTTCCCTCTCGGAAGTGGGGGTATATCGTCGCTTAGATTAGCCGTGGCTTTCGTCTTCGGCCTCAGATGGAGCTTGAACCTGTCAGGAGTGAGTGAATGAAGGTCAGTTGGGGCCGAATACTTACCACTCAGCCTTAATCCACTGAGAATCTTCAGCTATGGCGTCAATTCCCTCTCTCTCCGTGTCGGCGCCAATTGATTGTGGGAGGCCATCGGAGCTATAGTAGATCACCGTTGGCACTTTGGCATCACCACCAGCCTTGGCACGGCTCGGGAACCTTGTCATTTTCGGAAAGTCAGCAGTAGATTCGAGTATCAGCACCCTCTGTTGAGCTCACCTTGTAACCGGTTTGATACTTGTTTCCCGGCCAGGGTCAAGAATTCTGTAACAGGACTGAGGCTCAATGATAGCCTCGAACGGTGGCGGAGACCTTACGCGTATGATATGCCGCTGTAGGTTGTACCGACATCGAAAGCAAGTACAAGCTTTCGCACAGTTCCAGAGTACAGTGCACTGTAGCGCGCCGACATGTTACAGGTAAAGAAGAAAGCCGTGATGATACTAATTTCGTACTCGGTCACGCTGAACTAGGCGGCGCATTCAAGTTTTCGTACGTGACGAATCAGTGCGTGTACCTGGCACTTCACTTGCCAAATGAGGACACTGATGTATATTTTGAAACTACGGCTTATGATCATGGTATTCAACTGGTTCCTCGTTCCATCAGAATTCTCTATCACCCAATTTCCGTCGTGTAAATGTAGCCGTTCCTCGCAACCCGAATCGAATGACCATCAGGCTGTCAATGGGCCCCTTATCAGCCTCGTCGCGTGTAAGTCAAACGTTTGGCGATTAGGTAAACCTCAATCCTATAAAGCAAAGAGGAACACGATGGAAATAAGAGAGACGGTTCCGAGTTGTTTATCAAATTTCTAGACAGCAAGACAGTTTACGATATTGAGGGGTTGGAGGAGACTATTCGATTAAATGCGTTCGATCTCTAGGCTTGCTAGCAGAAAAGCAGCTAGTCCTTTGAGATCGTTCACATCAATCGCTTGGCTGACATAGTACTGAGCAGAGAATGGATCAGCTGGGTGATGGCTAGCTAATAGTGGAGCTCACATTGAAATCGCCGGTCGTATCTAAGCTTCCCACCTGACAATCGCGCGTAATTAGTGGGCTCGGAACGTGCAAAACTGGCACTCACAATCACAGTATTCAACCAGTTCATTGTTCCATCAGAATTCTGAATTACCCAGTTCTCCGTCATGTAACTATACGCTTTCCTCGCGGCCTTCAGGATGCTTCCATCCGCATTATCCTTAACATACCCCAGCCTCAAGGCTTTCAGCATGGCATACACGAACATCGCACTTCCACTGCTCTCAAAATAGTTCTTCGCTCTGCCGGGCTGCGTAATCACGAGCCACCAAACGCCACTTGTCGGATCTGCTGCATCTCGGATTCGAGGTATTAGGGTCTGGAGAATTGTTAGGATGTTCTGATACCCAGGGTTATCTTGCGGAAATATCTCAAGTATGTCGACGAGGGCCATGGAGTACCATCCAAGCGCGCGATCCCACACTTCCGGGGAATGCCCTCGATCAGGAGACGCCCACACCTGTTGATGCGAAAAGTCGTAGCCGTGATAGAGAAGCCCCGTGTTGTTTGGCGCTGTCGCGTTCTGAACTGTATTCTGGAACATCAAAGCGAATTGCTGCGCAATGTCGGCTGGATAATGTCTATGTTAACTGGAGAGATTCAAGAAGCGAAAGTAAAGCCACGCACCCCAAGCAGTCGTGTTGGTTGGTTGAAAGTGCTTCGTGTAATCGGCATAGAAAATTTCTCCCATGTAAATACCATCAAGCCAACCTATGAATGGAGATTAAAATTCTCTCAGATCCTCGAGCACACTAAGTTGACCTTGATTAGGGTATTTGAGTTTATGCCAAAATTGGCCTTGAGCCGTGCGGGGATGAGAGTTCAGCTGACCACGGAATATATCCGCGGCAGTCTTGTATTTGGCTTGTCCAGTCTGATCGAATCTAGGAATCAAATTGAAAATGACAAGCTTCAGGATCGATACCAAACATACAGGTACAGAAAAGTTGGGCCGGTCCTAGGTTGATATGAGCAACACTCTACAATAGTGTTCAGTAGAGTTACCTCAAGGGGTCAAGCACAAAGTCCGTAACTCTGGAGTTTAAGCGTGAGTATGACATGCACCTAGGCAGTTGATCCACCTACGTATAGCTTCCATGTACTGTTCCATTTGAGAAAACAATGTTGTCCACCCCAGTCTGCATGTAATTGAAGTAGGTCCTGTTCCCAGTCTTCTCAAAAAGCTGGCGAAGGCCCCATTGAAGCTCTCCATGTTCGTATGAGACGATTGCTTTGCCACTCGAGTCAAGCCCATTCCCTTGCCCACGTGCAATGGCCGAGTCTGCAGCCCATACTGCGTACGACGATGGTCGCGCAAAGGTGAAACCAGTTAAGCCGAGCGTTAAGAGTGATATGACAACAACCATTTAGACCTCGTCGCTGGTGGAAGGGTTCGCGGAAGTCAAAAGCAACTGAAGAGAACATAACTTCCTCGAAGTTGCACATGTCTCGCGAACGGGCCGTATGTCGAGAACAAATGGATTCTAAGAGAAGCAATGGTCACGAGAAACAAATAGCGGGCCGGCGTCTTCTGTTGTGTCTAATCGCTAAACTGACCAGCGACGATGGATGCTGAATGGTGTGGGCGCAACGCAGTTTGAGGAGGGTCGGTAATGTTTTCCCGACGTTCAGGTGGAGCCACATTGTACTTGAAGTAGCGCATTGAGTGAACGTTGAAATTGAGCATTGAGAAATTAGAACCAAAATATCCGACGAAGCGCTGGTATTGTGTTGTCGCTTGTTTATAACAACCCACGATCAATGATTGATGATCTTATCTTACCTTTCTTATCTTATCAACACCAGCACTGCACAGTTGCAGTCTCTAGCGTTGTAGAGTTGCTACATGGTCACTAAATGCAAGAACATTTCATCTTGAGCTTTTACGCAGAAGTTCTATTTGTTTTTACTCAAGCCAGACTACTGACCTTGAACTCTGGGCTCGAGAGGTGATATTAGATATCTCAGGACCTGAAGTACTACTCAGCGCCCTAGTTTTCGATGTGGAACGCCACTGAAGCCCAAACATGAGACCTGAACCTCACGAGTCGCAGTGTGGTCATATGAGCGGAGTCTAATGGCGCAAAACTCCAGCCCATCTACGCCTCAGGCACCTACCAAGCGGTTTTCACATTATCACCCGGGAGACTTGCATAGTCAACTCAGACATGGTAGTAATTGGACAATCGCACCCGTGTAAGCAGATCGACATCGCTCAGGGTTGACTGGCCCAGAAGGAGCCTCACCTTTCGTCAGGATTCCTTATTCCTTCGGATCAGGGATACTTTCGGATGACTGCGACTCACCCTAACTTCAACACCGCGTGTGCGTCCGAGAATGTGGGAGCAAGAAGCAACTAGAATAGAAAGATTTTCAATGACAGCGAATTTCTAGTATTACACGCTATTTACACATCCAGGTTCTCCTCGCCACGTAATTCGTACTATGAATAGCATGGAAGAAGGAGAAAAGACTAAGGAAAAACACTGGAGCACTAAAATACAGGATGGGTATTTCCACCATAAGAAAGCAAGAGTGGAAAACAACGAATAACTCGGAGCAACGTTTTAGCAACAGGCGAGAGTGGGAAAAATGTGAAGATAATGCGCGACGATGAATTGAAGAATAAATATTGGTGGAGCGTAAGAGGATAGATGGAGGATGATATCATGGTTCTGAAGGTGGGAGATTGGTAAGGAGGGAGAATAATTACCGACAAGTGCATCAAAAGAGAGTCGATCTATCGAAGAGTTCGAATCCGAAATGCGAAAAGCGATGCCATGCAGTCCCGAGAGTTCCGAGTTCTGAAATCCGAAAAGACCTTCCTGCATCCGATTATCCCGATCCCATTCCAATTACACCCGAGACCGGATCCAGTACCATAATGCGTCCTCACCCACACTCTAAGCGCACTCCATCGCATTGATTTGAGAAGGTCATAACGTGCACTTTAGACGAAGGTGTATCCTTGGCTCCTGCTCCAGTCGACAGCGTTCTTCAATTGTTCGAATGTGAGGAAGATGAGAATAGTAGTTGGCTGCAATCTCGTCCATGCCGGCACCCATCCCTTAAACATGAACATAGCACCCTCGTTTTGCATTGACTGGCGAATCATAGCCATGGTGGAGCGCGATCCAGGTCCAGAAGCATTCATGATACGACTCTGTAAGAAAGGTAGTTCAGATTAACAAGACCACATTCAGCCAGTGGATCATCTCACCTTAAGCACATCCGCCGGGGAGCAAACAGTTGTAGCGATAGTTCCCTATTTGATGATTACGATTAAGTACCCGATGTCAATCAGGAACACATGTACGCACAGCAGCAAATGACGCAGTGAAATGGCACATAATATTATCCTCGAAATACTTCGTCTTAAGCAGCTCAGCCTTGAAGAAATCATAAGACGCGAGCTGAGACGCGTTCATGAGAATGGCACGGAAGACATTCGGTCCAACACCACGACCAAGTGTAGAGACACCTTCCTCGCGCACCATCTATATTGAGTCGTAGCATAGGTTAGTGACGCGAAAAAAAGGGGCCAAAACACCAAAAGCATCAGGGGACCACCGAATGGAGCTGAACAGTCGGGGAATTACAAATTGGTCGACGGCGTTGTTGATTACCCCACAACGTCACACGTCATTGGTTTGCGGGGTAAAGGGGGGAGTAGATAGGGGCTAAGGGAGAAGGCTACGAGGGGGGGAGAAGCTGTAAGAACTCACTCGGTAAAGTGCATCGAGACAGTTCTTGTAGTTGAACCTCTTCTCAGGGGGTTTGGCAAAATCACCTTGTAACCGGACCATCACAAGTTCTATTTAAGCCAGGGTAAGGGCAGTGAGCGGATCCAGGTTGGGAACGAAGTGGATTGATTGCGTACCTCCAGGATTGCCGACAAAGCCAGCAATACCTCCAGCTGATAGGATTCACATCGAATTAGAAAGACTGGGATTGAGGAAATCTAATTATGAACAGACATACCCATACTCCCTGCGGCAGCGAGCTTCCAAGCCGGGGCATCCTTGCCTGCACCCAAAATCTTTTTACTCTCATCATACGCCCAGAAGCGGCACATCGAGTAGGACATCTGGCGAAGCCATGTTCCCGTGATGCCGTCAAAGAGACCCCGATAGCCTGACCATCATGATTTTGGAAACAAGAGGGTTGCGTAGAAGCCAGGGTAAAGGTGGAAGGGGTGTGAAATAATAGGAGGTGGTAAAGCATGCGGAGGCGAATCGTGGAGTACATTTATAGAAACGGATAAAGACGGAAGTGTTCGGGTTGCCAATCGCAAAGAGGAGAAGATCGTGCCCCTAGTCAGCGTAGTAGCGAAACCAAAGGAGGCGATTGAACTCGCCTGCAGTTCGGATAGTCTTCTTTATACTCTCGATCATCCGCTTATCACCAGACGCCTGCAACCTCACTTTCGTGAGATCCAACGGGCTAAAGAGTCGAGCACGATTAGACACATTTCAGTCTCGAGATATCTGCACTCACTGAGTGATAGAGGCAGCAATTGTTGCCGCAACGCCTGATATGATGTTCAGCACTTCTGGCAGACAGCATTCTTCAGCTCAACGCACCTCCAAGCCAGAATGGGTATGGCTTCTTTTTGGGCACGGCAAGGTCAGATTTCGGGGGTACTGTTGCTGGTGAAACAGCAGCGGCGGGAGGGACTTGGTTGGAGGCCATAGTTCACTGGGGTGGGTGGGTGAAGTCAAGTCAGGGTAAGATCAATAGCGGCCCGACACCAAGTAGATGGGAAGGAGGAAAGGTTCGGGAAGGATAGGTTCAGGTATTTATGCGGATGCACAGATAAAATCGTGTGCAAATTCTGCTTCTTGTGGTTTCCGACTTCGTAACAAGTGGCAGAAGCCTCAAATCCACTTGATCTCACGACCATTGTCTATTAAGTCATCAATCCCCTGGCCCACTCCCGATAAACCCTGTCACTCCTTATTCGGAACGCAGCCAAAGCGCCTGCTTTCCGGGGCTACGCTTCCGTTCATTCCTGTACTGAATGATTTGACTGCAGAAACCAGTTGCAGCGTCCCATTTACTAATCTAAAGATGAGTGGAAATGGAAGGTGCCGGACAGGGGCTTTATAACTGATGGTGGTGGACACGGTCCCATGACCCAATAAGCGCGCTTTCTCATGTAAACTAACTGCTCAAGTGATAGTTCTTGTTGCTCGCCGCGTGTTGAAGTATCAATGTTTTCATGTGCATCTTGTGCGGATATACACACCCACTCAGAAGTCAGCGCTCAGGCCCTCTTGCAGTTTTACTCTAAACAAATGAATGTTTATCAAACTTTCCCACGTCTCGCAAGATCCGTCTCGCCCCTGCCATACTCAGGTTTACTCCCCGACGCCGTTCTGAGACATCCTCTAAAGTCCTTTACTCGGTGTGACTCGGCCGAAGTGATCCTCATTGCGACACGTATACGAAGTCCCAAGTTGCCTGAGCTCAGAGAAGAAGGGCTGTCTTCTGTGGCATGTGCCAACTGATAGGTTGCTATCTGCATCTATTCTTGATCTTCGCGTACAATTGATATTTTTACATGCTCTGCGATGAATATAGCGCTTTGTACCTTGAACTAGGTAAAACTAACCTCAGCACAACTCGGATTTTACTCTGGCTGAAGCACTGTCCGCAGCAATCATCAAAACCTGAGTCCTCCGAGCATCGTGGCCTCCGAAACTTAATGCTAATCTCTCACCACTCGCTGAATATTTGATCTAAAAATATCACCGTGGGTCTACCAACTTGAATGAATATCGAAAATCTGACGTCTTCGCTGCCGCTTGCAGGGCGCGCTAGACATCTATGCTGGAGCCCAAGCAAAACTCCCAACTAGGTCTCTTCCGCAGGGGGGCTTTCGCTGAACAAGTTGGAAATCATCGCAGTTTTCTGTGGACAGCACAACTGAAGAACCGAGGTGATCAGGAGCTCACTCCAGTGTATTTCACTAGAGTCGGAGATTTGTTAGCATCAGTTACCCCGTGCAGAGACAGTGCCTGCGCAATTAAATGTTGAGTCCAGAGCGTATCCCACTCTTTCATCCCTTGATTCAAGGTTTGCGCCAGAACTATAGACGAGTCGGGTTGTAACAAGCAGTGGTTGGCAGCTTGAAATATTGTGACGTCATTGATCTGTTCCATAAAATCTGGCTCGCGCTAGTGATGCCAGCCTACTGCTTGCCTTCTTTCTCTCTTACATCCACTGCCACAAACGTACTCCGTTCTCTTCCTATTATCTCGCAAAAAATTTCCTTTGGACAAGCTTTGAACTTCTGTCGATTCTTCCGCGAGAAAGTTAGGCCATGTAATTGTTAGCGGATCCTGGACCTTGCTGCATAGTACCACGGCACAGGTCTGCCATTCTGGGTCTCGGCTAGGTTGAACCTTGACGCACGTGTGTATATATTACAATCAGCGGTAATGGTGGGTCCCGGAACCAGACTCGATAAATCACGGATCAAAGAGCAACGAAATCGCGACAAAACGACAAACCTATACCACAGACGGCTTTCCCACCTCCGCTTGGCAAAATCACGAGCACATAGGCCCTGACTCTGCTTTCGGAGCGCATATGTACATCAAAACGCTCAATAGCCGTAACTGTAATGCTTCAATGGGACTGGGTAGCGGGAACGTCATCCAGCGGCTCCGATCAGGTGCTCTTGCCGTTGGCCAGCTCGAGAATAGCTTGCTGTAAGGACTCAAGAAGCGAACACTTTCCCTCAACCGTTGGGATTAAAATAGACCGACTCCGAAGCTGATTGAGATCACTAGTCTTCGCTGCGCGCAGCGGTATGATTGTCGTCTCCGACAAGGGCCCTTTACCCCATCAAATGTCGATTGAAGAGTGGATCGTTGTGTTTTACAGAAGCCGGATTGGTTAACGCCCGAGTTCTATACGTCCTATATGAATGCAGCCACAGCTAGAGAAAGGATATCGGGTGCAATTCACCTCCGTGCTGAGTGCTTGTTTACTCTACCATAATAGTAACCCTACCTCCTCCTAGATGCATGCTCAGAGTATGAAAAGCTTGATACTCCAGCGTTGTCAAAGAAAATTTCGTGGTTCATACGTGGGAGCTCAGTACACCAATAACTCCAATCCAGATTGGACACCGATGCCTGAGCAAACCACAGCTCCTCTTGGCTCCAGGACTTTATCATTGACAAGGCAACCACTGATCGCCGGTACATTAATATTCGTTTTCGTGCACTTTCCTGGCTAAGGCGTCTTTGAACTGTTATGTCAAGTGGCAGGCGCGTTGCGCCTAGCAGATAGGGTTCACATCAAACAGCGGGGGAAGCTCACCAATAAAGAATGCTGATCTCAATCAAAGGACTTATGCAATGGAAGCTCCCTGAGCAGAAAATTGTTATGTCTCGAGACAGAAGTCTTGACAACAACGGTGGTGAAAACCCATGTGCATTAGGCATGTATGAACGAAAAATAGACTAGGTATAATACAATATCGCCGCCGATTGTTCTACATTACAGGATCTATACCAGTCAGTAAAATATATAGCTGGACAGCACAAAACACAGCATGCAAGGTATAAACGTATCCACATGTGATCGAAGGTCGAAATCAGTCACAAGGGGCAGGAGATGCAGGAAATAACGGGCTAGACGTAATGAATGTCGTCATATTTGGATATGCTAGGGAGCGGAGGGAGGCATAGAACCGTTTTTTTCTTTTGTTTCCTCTGTGAGCGAGCGCTCTGGGACTTGGAGTTCGGCCGGTTGTTCTGACCAGCCGCTTTGTGATTTTGTCGTCGAGGAAGCATTGAGAGTACCAGAGTTCGAGAACGAGCCTTTCGCGCGTTTCTGAAGCTCCATAGTTTGCGTAGCAGTTGAGTACGGCAGCTGAGGATCGTATCTCAAAGATGGGTGGTTTCGAGCGAAATTAATGTCTGACACAGGAAGCTGCATTGTCAGTTCGCTGAGGTCGAGGAGCTTGATATTTCTGTATACACGACAGGCCATAGAGGCCGTCAATGACACGCAAGGAAAAGCGAACATGTTTCGATATATGGGAGGGATTGAGGGGAGTCCAAGCAAGATGGTGAGGATGATATACGCTCCAGCAGTAATTCTATCGATTTTAGTCAGGTGATATCTCGAGAAAATGCAATGGGCAGACGCACAAGTAGTATTGTTGGCCTCCTTGCAAAATGGCCCTCGAGAGTCTGGGAAGCGCCTTCCCTGAAACCAATGTGCCCCACGAAATCTTGACATCTAATGTGCTATGCGAAACCGCAATTTTGTAGGAAATCGCAAGGAAAACGAAAGTATCAAAGATCACGGGAATAATTCCAGCGGCTAGCACGTAGTGTTGCGGTTGAGAGTCGATGCAATATAATGTGCCTGGGATGTGATCTGCATGAACCCCGACAGGGACAGTCACTTCCAAGGCCCAGTCGAGAACCCAGAGGACGCTAAATATGCCGGAAACCCAAAGATTTCCTGCCCAGATCGCCTGTACACGGCGAAGGAATAGGAAGGAAGACGACGAGATGGACAGAATGCAGCAGCAACCAATGGCGATGAAAATGGGCTCACAGGAGTCGAGGGGAATAGCTGAAGGTTCACATGTAAGCGATGACTCTTATGGTGCTTTAGACGGTTGCTCACTTTTTGCAAGGGCGGAAAGGAGAACATAGCACAAAGCGAAAACTCTGTTCACAGTCAGTGTGCTGAGTCTCAGCGGCAGTGCTAGAATGATCGAACCTTGAGGTTATGAAGCAAATGTTCACTACGCGAATGCCTTTCTGCATGCGTAAAATCTTGATGTCGTCTGGGATGTACACGAGGATGTCCCATATTGTCGCCTAGAGGAGTCAAAAGGTCAGTCGGCCTCCCAGTTCACGAATGCCCAGCCAATAGTACACAGGACTCACTCCAAGAACAGCGATGTAGAGATTTCGAGCAACTTCGAACTGGAAAGCCTCATTTGGTGATAAATGACCGAGATAGTTGTCTGGATTCGGGATGGAAGCCATTCAGAGTGGTGGCTTCGAGCTCCAGGAAGGCTCGCGAAGCACGCCCCTACATAAGAGATCTATAAATTTCCGCCAAGCGCCTATAGCGTTGCCTTCGCTCAATTCCGAGCCTAGCCTAGTAATTGAATTCTCCAACGACTCCATGTGATCGCCTCACGGCATGCTTATTTTTGCTGATGAGCGAGTCAGTATCTTTGCAACGACACAAGGAAACAGAATGCGGAAGCTTCGGGTTTTTGTCATAGTGGGAATGGAAGGTACGGTCTCTGCTTCCCGACCGACTGAACACCCAAGGTGAAAATCCACAACGCTCACCAGCTCAGTACACTGGTAATAAGTACTTATCCGAGATCCAACTTGAGATCTTCAATTTTAACGATTATCATACGACTCCGGGTAGGTATGCAAAAGAATGTGGAGAAGCGTGGCTGAGAAGCTCCTGCATACATAGTACTAGCTTGATGGAGTAGACGACCTTGGATAAAAGTGTTTCGGCCTGACATCCATCCGGTGTGCCCGAAGGTTCGGCGGATCAGGGTCTACTGAATATTGACGTCACGTGCGTTATTCCCGGGCCGGTCGAGTGAAGGTAAGTCCATGATGCGTACTGAGAGTGCGAGACTGCGAAGATCCGATTTACTAGGCCCTGTGTTCACCGGCCCCTGTCATCTTGTACTGCTCAAAGTGACCCTCTCCTGCTTGTCTACCATGACAAAAGGATTTCTTGCAGTTCTCTCTGAACCTGGTGTGGTTGACTTAAATGAATTTCAGGGCAAGTACACCGCCTCCAGTGCCATTCTAACCATACTTTGACCCTGAAAATGTTTCATCAGATTGGTACAACAACGAGCACGTCCCCTTGCGCTTGAATCACATCTCCGCCTTTCTGACCGGCGCTCGATTCGAGGCGGGGGACGGAGAAAAACCGAGCTGGATCGCGTTCTACGATATCGCATCGACCTCAACATTCAATGACCCTTCTTACACTCGTCTGCGGGAGAACAGGAGCCCTCGGGAAGCCGCCCTTGTCAAGCGCCTTGACGTCTTAGATAGGCGGACCTGTGAAGTGGTTTTTGAAACAGTGAATGCGGGTGCAGAGAGCTCAAGCTCTGGCTTTGCAACAGAAAACCCCACGCAGTGGGTTGTTACCTATGGCTTGGACATCACGGAAGGAGAGGAGCTTGGAGACATGGACATCCTGACTGAGGCTTGGAAAGCTATAACTGATGTAGGAGAGACGGCGACAAGCTTGATTCGCTCCAGGTTACTGCTATGTATCGATAGCTTAAAATCGGGAGTCGCTATACCATCTGATCCAGAGGCGCAGAAGATTCCCAAATATTTTGTGGTTCACGGTGAGGCGCTCTATAGAAAGAGTTTCGAGATTCGCTTATCTCCTACAGAGTTCAACTCTGGTGCTGGGGCCGAATCTTTCAAAATTGTGTTAAAGGGTTTGTCTAACGCTGGTAACACTTTTGAAATATCAGAAGAGAGGGTGTGGAAGCTCTATCGTGCTTATCCTTGCATTGCCCAAGGAAACCTGTCGTAATGTTATCATAATTCGGACAGTACTGCCAGCCATCAGTTACGGAACGTGCAATTTGTCCACTATCGAAACGAGATTAAGTCCTTTTTTGGCGACTCGAGAAGTCCAAGATGCTGTGTATAATACATGTTGTACAATGCCACATGGATTGGAAACAAGCCCACGTCGATATTAACGAGGCAAATTCAGGATAAGATGAAGCAGATACATCAATCGGAATCAGGAAGCACCCATGAAAAACACTTTCCAGTCTCCTCGCCGTGGAATAATTTCTCCCTGGTTTTCGTTCAGCGTGGTTCAGCACGTGGTCTAATGTGAACGTACCCCGAAAATCTGAGTGCTGTGATGCATGGCGGCCGTCCGTTGACCAAACTGCGAGCTTTCAATCTTCGAACTTCAGCCAATTTCCAGCGGGGTTGAACCTGAGGAAGTGTGTCGTCGGGTTTGACTTCGGAGCCTTGGTGCTTCCATGTCCACAGAGTGATGGTACCGTCCGTTGCGCCGGTTCCAAGAATTCCCTGATGGGAATACTCCCGTTCATGGAATGCCAGAGAAGTTACACAAGGAACTTGTGGGGAATAAAATGAAGGTAGTGTAGTCAAGTCGAGGGTCGCGATTGGACGACCGTTGATCGTGTGTAAGCAAAGAGTCAGGTTTGAACAAGACGCAATATAACCCTGTTACAGCATTACCAGATGTGATGCCTCAGAATCTGGGTGGGCGTACCGTGCTCTCATTGATAGCAACAAGATTAATTGTTGTGTTTCCACTCTCCCCTCGAGGGTGCCAAACAGAGCGAACATACCCTCCTCGGTTTAGCTCCCAGATGGCAGCACTACCATCTCGGGATCCCGAGAGAATGACTGACCAGGTCTTCGATGCAGCTATACAGGTAATGTCATCTGTGTGTATCCGCATAATATGCGTTAACGACATGGATAATTTGCCAGACAAGTTGGAGCCCGGGGTCGGGCTTGTGTTGCGCTGTAGTTTCCACTGTCGTACAGTGTAATCGCCGAACCCTGTTACAAGATGATCGGAATCGACAAAGGTAGCGCAAGTGCAACAGGCATTTTCGATAGTTTGAACAAGCTACGGGAAATCAAGGGAAATGAATGAGTGTTCATAGTGATGTTTGTTGTTTACGTACTTTCTGGTCAACCAATAGGCAAATTTCTCGTTTCTCCGGAACCCACTCGACTTGCTCATGGGGATACAGTGGAATGATCAAAGAGCCTGCGCGACAGGGGATGACCTTGTCGCTCAATGGATCTAAGAGCAGCTCTTTGACGGGTGTCGAGAGGCCGAGGTCTGTCGAAGTGGAGAAAAGTCAAGAATTGAAGAGATACCAAGAATTGGAAATACCTCGGAAGCAACGAAGACCCTGTGTCAGAAGGTGGGAGTCTTCCTCGATACCGTGTAAAGTACCGAGAGGCAGGGTTGATAATCCATGGTTGTATCTTTGCGGATGAGGTGTCGTGAACAACTTCTTGGGTGTTTGCCCAACTATACAATGTTAGTCCCTGGGACTAGTAAACAAATTGAAAAACTTACAGTTATGAATAATGCCGACAGTCGCCTCCTTCTCCAGCTCATCGGTGATCTCATCTAAGTCTGAATACGAATGAATTAGGGGAGATGACTGAAGAGGCGCCAAGTACTCACTAATTGCTCCCTCGTAAGACAAAGGGTGGAAGACGTTCACTGACCCCGGGTCTTTTTGCTTGCAACCCCATATAAGGTCAATCCATCCCGCAAGGTGTTCACTGACATATTCACTTTCAAGCGCCTTTGCCTCCGTTGTTAGTTAAACGCCCGCCGTGAAGGGCGACGGGCTCTACTGACCTGGCGATGTAGAGTTACAAAAAGAAGAGGATCGCCCTTGGCCCAGGGTGGTAGCTTTACGTCGTGAATTCTCTCCCCCGTGCTTTGCTGGATACCGAAGTCATGGTTAGCCGTATTTTCCAAAAACCTGACATTCGGCAGTGAGAAGAGGAGGTAGAGACATAAGAGGTGCGTACTCAGGGCAAGTAAAAAACTCTGGTATTAACTCTCTGACATCACCACGAATGTCGTGAGCAGCTGATTCGTAAGCACGGGCAATGTCACTAGAGCCGTAGTGAGTCGAATGGCGCTATGAAGGGACCGGGTTTAGTACCTGAACAGTCGGTCCGGGAGATCCCAATCCCCGCCTTGCAGTGTCTTGAACATGTTGGTGAAAGGGGCGAGACGAATCAAGAAGTGGCAGACGATCATGGATGAGCTGAAATGTGTGCCATAATGGAATGGTTTTTCTCCAACGCTCTCGAGGTTCTCATAGCGCATCTTAGCAGCAGCCATGCGGGCTGGAGTCAATGCACCCATAGGCGTAGTCAAGCTAGAGAAACATGATAAGAGAAGGAAGGGCGCAGGAGATGCTTGGATACAGACTCGCGGTATGAGGAGGGAGAAGCAAGGTCTAGCGTTTCCGACGTGTAGTCGTTCAACACCCATGCTGAATAAACGCGTTAGCCCCAATCAGGATGAATATCTGAACACAACGTACGAAATACGGGGTACTGAGTAGCATCGTTAGGAGTCCTTCCTGATACCTGGTTCAATATGCTGATGTAAGTGAACTAGGGAGAAATCAGCGGTGTGAGAGAGAAACAGATAACCACTCTATTCACGTTACTTATTTCTCGGGCTTGCCACTTCCTTGTTGCCGTCGACAAATCTTCGAGCTTGAATCCAAGTAGCAGTTTTGAGCTTTGACTAGTCGGGGCTTTGCCACTAATACCCGGGGTACGAAGGAGACCAGGAGTGGGTGGATGTAGGAGAGTATTCTTGTTGATGATGTTTGATAACCGGTGATTGGCCTCCGCGCGATGTCTTCGGTCCAGAAAGACAATCAATAGTGAGCGACTGTCTTTGAAATAGATTTCGAGCCTGCCCAGCTATTAGCAGTGCCGTAGAGGGAGAGACAAACACCGGCTTACGCGACATCACGCAATAGGAAGGACTTTGGGCTATAAGTAAAAACCTGGCTATGGGACCTGCGCCATAAGATTTAGTGACCGGCTCCAGGGAGTAAACGAAAAATCAACCATCGTTGTGCCCGCTGACGACCGTCCAGTTCCAGGATGCTTCCTGGTACAAACACCAGGCGTTTGGGAGCATCACGAGCGTCAATGACTTCTCCATCATCATTCTCAATAACGCCATCCACCATATACAGGTGCGTCCGCCCAATGATTAGAAGCCCAGCTATAGCACTCAACGGTCAAATAACTCCGAAGCTCCGCTATAAGGAGATAGACTCACGAGAAGAATCTACTCCAGCCACTCTTGCTACAGTTGCTACAGCATCAATCACATCCCCAGGTTCAAGCTCATGACGAATACGACGCAGTTTATCATCAACAACATCCTCCGAAAGATTTGGTTCTGATACGGAAATGAGTGCCATTCAGCATATCAGGACGCAGGTTGAACTCACCATCTACCTCAGTAGATGAAATTTCGTAGGACTCAGCCCATGGTGGAATCTCAGTGGCATTTTGACGAGCCTCGACTGCAGGTGCTTGAATGTCCCTGTTGCCACGTCCTCCGCCAATGTCTGCCCTTGTACTAACGACCTTGTCGAGTTCGGCTTCGAGCTTCAGGCTGAGGGAAGGAGATACGGCAATCAGTAAAAGTCCATTATCGTTCAAGACAAACAGTCGCTACGCACCGGATACGGTTTGGACCCTCTGTCTCGTCTAATCTCCATGACCGAGCTCCTTGCTTAGGCCAAAGTCCTCGTTCCGAAGTGAGAAGTTCCGTCCATTCCTGCAGCTGAGATATTTGACGCCTAGTTTCACGGCTACATACGATCGTCATGATTACTGCCAGCTCAAAAGCAATAGGAAAATGGCGCTCACAGGTCGAGAATTGATTTCCGCAGCCTCTTCCTTTCGGATGCTTGGATACTCTTCCGCCATTCCCCGATCCTGGTTATGATTTTGATGATTGTTCTCTCTCCGACCTGCAAGCTAAACCTCGCTGAAGCAATTCTCTGGCGGATACTTCGAGTATCTGCTACAAGGCTTGGATCAATGGCTGTTTGATGGGTGTTCGGATTCAAAATTCCCTCTGCAATAGGGATAACGTCGAGTATCTTTTCCAAGGGTACTGTCAGCACAGCCTATGGGGGCTCAGCTGTGCTAGTCAGATATCACTCACCTCGCGCTTCTGTGAACCTGCTACCGCATTGTCCAACGCCAGTGCAAGCCCGAAGTGGGTCAGTTTTTCAAGAATCCTCAACGCTCTAGCATTGATCTCCGTCAAGTTAGCCAGTGCCTTCACGTAATTCTTGTATGCATCGATGAGCAGCTGGGTGGTGTTGTGGGACTGAAAGATAATGCGGAATTGCGCTAGCGTTGAGTGGAGATTGAGTAATTCCTCAGTGAGGGTTTCCATAGTCGCTGGTGATTCAGGAGAAGGCGTAATCGCTCGTGAACCGACTTCGGATGCTGGGGAAGGGATGGATAATTGTATCGACTGTTTGTCTGAATCTTCGACGACATGAGCGGCAGAGGCAACGGCACTCAATCCCGTCTGCAGTGCGGCGAGGATGGCGGGTAGTATTTGTGAACATCGTATAGTAATTTCTTGATGCCCGGAAACCTCTGCACTCCCAACAAGGAGATCGAAAGCAGCATGGTTCACTTCATTGCTCCAAGAGTTGGGTAGAACGGTTTTGAGAACGTTCCAACCACTGATAAGCTCGAATTTGCGGATGAAGGATGCGGAAAATCCGATGCTGATGTCAAGAAGTTTGAGGATCTGGGTCGCAATGGAGGGTGATGGGCTGTTTCCTAGCAAAAGGAGACATATGCGGGTGAGCGGAAGCGCTGCCACAAATTTGTTGTAGTATTCCTTGGCCGAAAGGGTCGACACCAAAAATTGAAGTACCTGCTCCGATTTTCCCCGAGAAGTACCGAAATCGATACGGGAAAAAGCTGAGCGGGGAGAGCCAGCAGGAACGAGTTCTGAATGCGTATGTCAGTATGAGAACACCGAGGTAAGGTAGTATCGTTCACCTTCATGAAGATTAGCTGCTAGATACGAGATAACCGGTTTGATGGCACCATCCCTCGAGAAATTCGCCCGGCAAGCTACGCCCAACGTGTCCACAAGGCGACTAGTCATCTCCACATCAAACCAATCCGTTTGGAGAACAAAGATCAGCTTCCGTACGAGATTCAGTTTGGCGAGGCGTTGCATGACGTTGAAAACTCGGAAACGACTCGTCTCGAGTAAAGTGGCGAAGTGCTCGAAATAGACGGTCTGTATTTCCTTCGGAGTGCGAGACCATAGCTCAAAATCAAGGGCAATAGCTCTATATGCACCAACATTGAGGACTGTAGATTGTCTTCAGCCAGGTTAGCCATTGAACAAAAAGGTCAACGAGGAAACTGACTCAGGGCTTCGGGCGTTGACTCCCAAGAACTCGAAAAGGATCTCAAAGCTGGTGAGGTTGATATGCTGACCCTTCCGGCGTAGCATGTCAGCCAAGATCTCGTAACCACCTGTGTAATGGTCAATAGACAATTACTAGTAATGTATAGCGAGACTTACGCAATCGCTCCATGTCCTCCGAGTTCTGCCAACTGTTCTTCAAGCCATCGGTCAAGATGCTCAGCGCACGGGAAAGTTCATGTGGAGACTAAAACACTTTGAGAATGGCACCATAGCGCTAGATCATTGATACGCACCTGCGATAGCTGTACCAACCGCAAAGCCACAGCTGCACCTCCAATAGTCCAAAGGGCGCTATCAAAGCATGAAGCTTTCACCACGTACACATCGCCCTCCGTCTGAGCAGTAGTCACCGTCCCGACGATGGATAGCCCATCCGTAACTCCTGCCTTTGGCGGGCTCGTCGCACTAATTGCGAAGACTATGTGAGACTCATTCAGGCCCATGCCCTGCCTCACTGCTTTGAGTATCAGAGAGTTATCAACTTGAGAAGGGCTCTTGGAGCCCATCGCAGCGAGAAACATGTTCAGCGAAGTCGAGGCTTCGTATGTCAAAAATTTGATGAGTGCTGAATCTTGAAAGTTTCCGACATAGCGAGGGCCAAGGTGGTGGATGAATCGGATCAGTTCATCAGCTGGATGATCGTCAGCATGATCTCACACACCAGCAACTCATGCTACTCACAGATCGGTGTTGTCACAAGATGAGCGGAGGACAGGCACCAGCTCTGAGAAGTACTCGGATCGCAACCTCCAATGGTGTATGTCACGGCTTGTGTTCTACCCTCAGGTTTGGGATATGCCCAGTTGATCCCGTCTTGGATGACTCCATCCAGAAATAGACCTAAAGAATGTCAGTGAACAATTGGATGTGTTTGACGCATGTTAACGTACGAATACTGGGATTAGACGACCGGCTTGGGTAGTGTACGAACGCTATGTGAACCCAGCGCGACTTGCGAATGGTAGCCTTGGAGAAGACAATAGGACTGCGGTTTGACGTCGTTGAGAGCTCAAGTTTGCCATCAGATCGAACACGAAGCGTGATTATGGGCTTGGAATCAACGGAAGCACTGAAGATGGGCAGAGGTCCCTGAACTGGCATCTGGGCGAGGTATATCCAAGCCTGTGAACAATAAGTGGATGAATGCTGTGCTGGCAAAGATTGCTCGTACCATGAAGGTTATACCTGAACCAGGGAGAAATTTGCTCTCCAGGTCAGACATCTTGATGCAGGCAGCTGATTCCATCGAGAAATGGTCTACCCAACGCGATTTCATCCCATAACGAATAAGATCCAACATCTCCGTGTCCAGTACATCTCCGTCTTGAACCGTCCGATGAAGAATTGCTCGTGCATGGGCTGGGTCTGCGCCCAGCTCCAGCAACCGCCGAAGGAGCTTCTGCCAGGCATGTCGTTCTTTCTCCACCATACTCGAGTCGCTCTTTGAAGAATGAAAGTGGTCGAGTATAGGGAGCACAAGGCCTGCACTACTCATCACTGCAAGATTACGGTGACGAGAGCTTGCAAGGCGCCCCAATATTCTAGATAACCCATAACGAGAGGATGAGCGCGTCCAAACACGCTGATGAAAGGTCGAAAGTAACGGAAGAATAGGCGGATGGTGAATAAGGTGCACATGGGATTCATACTTGACAAGTAGATCGTCTACATCATCAATTGCTGCGCCATGCAAGCTAGTAAACAGGGTATCCGCTGAGAAATCGTGAACCATGAAGGAATACAGAAGTCCGAGGATTGTAGTGGTGGTCCCTGGGTCAGAAGGTAGCCCTTCCAGGGCTAAGGCAAGTGGGTCGTATCCAACTCCCCGCTGTAATGGTTGTCAGCCAAGTCTCATAAAGCACTTCCATGGCTGGCTCACCTGATAGAATCTCAGGTTCTCGTCATGTTCAAAAGTCGCATCGGACAAAATCTCCAAAAGGACTCGAACAAGCTTTAACGACCGAGATTGTTCGTGTTCTTCACCCGAGTTCCTGATGTCTCGAACGGTTGAGAGCGCGTTGTAAAGGCAGATGAAACCATCCATTTCTCGAAAGACATCTTTGGTGTATGATGACTGGCTCATAATCCGGTGAATTTCTTCAAGAATCTCATGACATTTCAGGACATGACCTATTATGTTCGTTATAATTGGTGGCTCACCTTCAGTCTGTCCTCAAACCTCTCTGCGTGCTTCAATTCCTCGACAGAGTTTCGCATCAGCTCCACCATAACGTCGCGAGCAAAGTCCTCGGGTGTAGGCTCATCCTGTAGGATATCGGGCACATTTTGAGGTGGTAAACGAGGCGAGATATCAAAGCGAGCTCGTAATGGGGTCAAGAGAGTGCGGAACATGGAGCATTCGCGACTAGACTGATGACCATGGGTTCGCAGTCAGTCAAGACGCGAACATTTCAGGTTCCATCACACATGCATCAAAGGCATCAAACGATGTTGATGGCATTTCGTCGGCCCGGGGTTTCCGCCTTAAAACGAGATTTTCATTCACATCATCTTACTACCACAAACAATCAGGTTTCAACAGTAAAACGATTCTCGAGGAAGTGGATTCATCATCTCCATCTGTGCGGCCTCCTCGTGCAGTTGCGCTAGATATTGATTTGATAGGATGACTGCCACTATTGAAATCGCCCAGGGTCAGCGCTCAAACACTTGACATGACATATTGCTATATCAACGCGCTACTCACTGATTTGGGCCAACCACATGAACACATACAAGGCAACACTCAATCCCTTCATCAGAGGTGTTCTCTCGCACAAGTTACGAAGGAAAAAGTCGTCGGGATGGGCTACGACGGCATCCATGCATTGCCGATAGCCTCCCGTAGGACCGCTATCTCCTACCCAGACATCACCACGGAATAGGAGGTAGAGACAGAGTGCGCCAGATGCGATGTTGAAGACTAGCTGCCCGAGGATCGTCGACGCAAATAACGATGTGTATCTCGCTGACTTTTGTATCACGGCATAAAGACTATATCAAGGTATTGAGTATTATGACTGCAATAAAAAAACCGAGCGTACCCAACTGCGGCGAACATCGCCAACACAAAGTAGATCAAAATGTGGAAGAATATGGCTAGTCTCTCCAAGTCCAAGAGCTGCTTGTCTACTCCAGAGTTATTTCCTGAGCCACCATATAAGGTTTATACTTCACTGACCAAGTCTAACCGATATAACCCATCCGACCACAGCGAACCCAATCGCGAACAAGAATATAATCAAGATCAGAACAAATGCCGCAATTCTTGAGGGTATCACCCAACACGTGTATCTCGTCGTTTTGGTCGGAGCGAAGGCGTCTTTGACGACCGACGTGGAAGAGTTGTTGCTCAAGTTCGTGCTGACCATTTGTGCTCGATCCAGTCGTGCAGAATGTAGCAGTCAGTTATGGCCTTCAAGTACAGAACCTGTCTGACTTGGTCGAGGTTGTGAAGAGGGCCTGCCTGCTCTTCGAGTGGTTGGGGAGGATTCCAGCCTAAGGAAAACCATTTTCGAAACGAGCACTTATAGCTTAGGTTTGCATGTCGACCTTGCAAAAGATGTAGTGATAGCCGATCACCCATACACAATCCTTTCCCCGAAGGCTGTGTATCCGAAAGAATATGTCGCAAAAAGTTCTAGGAAGTTGAGATAGCGTTGCATCGCGTGCCTTTGGGAAACTGGAGGATCTTAAATTCCGGAAGCCAAACATTCGAGTAGTGTCGCCAGGTGACCTGTACCATAACCCTGCAGACATTCTCGATTTCAGAAGGAGCTTCAATTATTCGAGGTCCGACACTGATTGGCAATAAACGGCTCAGGCCTTACTAGGCCTTAGTTCATCGTCTATAACTCTCCACCTTCTCAGGCGGCCCAGCAAAGGGACTGTCCGCTATCGTTGTCGCCTACTCATACATCATCTCCGCGCGCAAATTCTCAATGGTGCTAGGACTCATTCAGTCTCCTCACTCTTATATACCAACTGGTCACATCAGAGTCGGCCCTTCGCATGAGCAAAACACGCGGGAGGTGTATTTTTAGTATGCAGCCCAGCATTTGAAGCCAGACACTCGGGCTTCTGGTGTAACGTGTTGGGTACGACTAGACGATTATAGAGAGGGCCGCTCTATCCATCATCTTTCCCGCGTGTAAGATGTCAAAACGAATACATAGTTGCGGAGATGATGATGAGGGGAGCAGTCTCAGAGAAGAGAGGGTGCTAGGGGAAAAACACGATGGGGTTGATCACCTCTATATCTGACAGGCGCATAAACGAGCAAGTCGCCGGAGCAAAGTATATTTTGATAGCCCTTTATCTTCCGACCACTTTCGCTTACTCAGATCTGCAGGAGCTGTAACAAGTAGATACGACGCACCATGTCAGAATATCTTGGTGGTTCAACCCCCCCGTAAACCCGTACAACGCCTCCCTCGTCCAAGGCGGTAGACGGAACTCGCTCCCTCACTGTCATCCATCTATTCATCTACGGCCGAATATCACCGCTGGATGCTCTTCCCTCGACATTTTCCTCAACATACCGCTCGCGAACCCAGCGTACATATTCTGCGCAAACTTCTCCAATAGCACAGGATACCCAAATTCAGAATTCACGAAAACTAAGCTGAGGGCGGTATATTTCTATTCATTTTTCAATCAACTCATTTCTAAACCATCCACTTCTAGAACCTCCTGAAATAGATCATTATCCGATTGATCCTCAAGACGAAGCTCGTTCATCGCGTTCCCGCCGTGCAGGCAGTGACCGACGGGATCGTCCTCTCAATGACGGGAACTACAGACAAAGTCCCGACAAAGCTCATCGGCACATGGTGGTAACAGAGCCTTCAAGTGCATCCTCACGTCAGGCATAGGCTGTATTTTTGTGTCTATACCACAGATTCTCGTGAAACTTGCTTCCAGTCGTGGGGAATAAGAAATCTGATCATGATCAACCAATCTAAGCTAACTCAGTACAGGTGATGCCATCGTGTGACATCCAGAAGGAAGCTGTAGAGGGGCTGTGATCGCGCAGTGTCCTCCCTTGTCTCCAACTTCCATTGGTCTCTCGCAGCCTTTCTCTCTATTGAACATGTTCACCAACGCCCACAACTTCATTGCTACTGGTCAATTCGAATTTCATACGGGAAAGAGTGGTGCGAATCTTGCGGTTGTGTTAGTTTGTCTAGCTTTCTGACTGCTCCAA
This sequence comes from Leucocoprinus birnbaumii, assembly GCA_027627405.1. Lineage (NCBI taxonomy): Eukaryota > Fungi > Basidiomycota > Agaricomycetes > Agaricales > Agaricaceae > Leucocoprinus > Leucocoprinus birnbaumii. The sequence continues at coordinate 25,178 of JANIEX010000038.1, read as the reverse complement.
GGTTTCGAAAGACTGTTCGACTATACCACTCCCGACGCCGCTTACGGCTCGTACGTGACCGACTCCAGGGCCAGCTGTGTTAAGGGGACTCGAACCCGATACATCGAGGACATAACGGGCTGGGGAGACGGCACGAACCGCATACGACAGCAACGTCTTATGTGGATGTACGGGCCAGCTGGAGTAGGCAAATCGGCGGTCGCCAAGTCATGCGCCGAGTTTTTTGCGAGGCTCAAATTACTAGGGGCTTCCTTTTTTCTCTCTCGCGACAAGCGCCTCAATGATCCTAGGCGCCTCTTCACGACAATTGCCTACCAGATAGCCGCTCAGTCCCCCGAGTACAAGCGGATCCTAGGCCTCGCGATTGAGAATGACTCAAACCTACTCTCGAAAGGTCTCAGGGCTCAATTTCAAGCCCTGCTTGTTGCGCCATTTCTGGAACTCTTCCAGCGAGGAGTGTCTATCGAGTCGAAAGTTGTAGTCGTTGATGGCCTCGATGAATGTGATGGTGGCTCCAGAAGCGCTGAGGAAGCGCAGGTCGAGATCGTAGACATTGTCATGGACGCGGTTGCCCAGTACGGTTCTAAAATACCTTTGCTCTGGGCAATCTTCAGCCGCCCTGAGAAGCATATAGTCGATGCGTTCTCTAAATGCTCCCACTCGCTTCTCTGGAAGGTCGAGTTACCGATCTCGCGTAGCCACGACGGTGATATCAGACTCTACTTCTGCAATGCACTTCGTCAATACCCTGGCTCTTCAGCAAACACCTCCACTTCTTCCTCGATCAAGGCTGCATGGCCTTCGGAAAATGAGCTTGATACCCTCGTTAAGATGGTTGCTGGGCTCTTCATCTATGCTGCCACGGTTGTTAGGTTCATCTTGGACCGCAATGCGTTGGGTCCTCGACGGCAACTGGCCAGTGTACTTACATTTTATTCGGATATCCAACATAAACGCTCAGCAGAACCGCGCACCGGCCAATCCGTCACCACCGAGCTAGACTCTTTCTATTCCATGATCATGGGTTGTGTTCCTCCCAACCTCCTTCCGATTGTTCAGCAAATCCTTCTCATATATCATACAAAGCCTGTATACCCGATACGAATTCATGCATACCATTTGGGAATATCACTCGAAGAGCTGAGAAAGACTCTCGAGAGACTTCATTCAGTGCTTAAAATCATTCCGCAGGAGGCCTGGATAGATATGTCTTTCGGAGAGGACGAGGTGAGCCACCCCCGAAGTGGCACTATCTCCATCTACCATGCTTCATTTATGGAGTATTTGGTTGACCGGAATAGATCAGAGCGATACTGGATTCGAGATCCGCGCCATTATACCAATCTCGTTAAGGAGGGAATTCATCTGCGGAACGACTTGTATGCACTAAATGGCACATCACGCAGTACGCTGTTCTTCAGCGCTCTCTCAGATATCAACTAACATGAGAATTAGCCGATAAGATTTCTCAGCTACGGAAGCTACTCCAAGCCTTTCCGAGCGAATCGTTCACTCAGTCTCAGAGTCTGAAGTCGCGAGATGCATTACTAAAATACCTGGAAGATCACCTGCTTGAATGGTGCATCTATGCTGGATTTGGAAGCGATATTCTGGAGCAACTAGAAAAGGCCGAGTTGGATAATGTTCGGAGGAATCCATTAAAGATAGGTTACAAGCTTGAACGCAGTGTAGGTTACCACTGTGCATATTTGTAGCACCAACTAATGTCCTTGCCCATGCTCAGCTAATACCCGAAGACATACGAACTGCTATTAAGCGTTCCGAGGCTCTGGAACGTTGGCAGAACACTGAACTACCTTGGAAGTGGGATTTAGCCTTGGGAGACGAGCCCTCACAACCTCATGCTAGTGCTGCCATCGAAGAAATCTGGGCCTACATTAAATCGACGCTCTTTGTGTTCAGAGATCCCGAATTCTTCGATGACTTCATGAGGCTAATCGGTAAAGTGTGCCAAAATACTAGTAAGGTCTGTTTACAACGAAACAGGTGTGAAAGCTGAAGCAGTTTAGGTTGCTCTGGGTTCATACACGATCAAATATTTCATGAATATTCGACGTACGTTTGCGATCTACTTCAGTACTCAAAGGTGTGGCTCCATTAATCTCAATCGTCTGGAATCTCATATACATCACAACAGGAACAAAACCTTGATGATCTAGACGACTTTGATCTAGTCAGCTATTATAGCCAACAATGGGTCATGTATTATTGGGGGCGCAACATTTGTCACCTCGACAGCAGTGATGTTTGGGATGCTCCATCAAGCATCACCCGGGTATTTAGCTACAATTACCAGTTTAGCTGTCCTGACTTTGCGTGTAGGCCGCGTTGTCACCCTGGGCAGGATTCCTGAACTTCATGGAAGGAGACAACCACCGGCTCACCAAGGCAGTCCTTGGCATCTTGGGGAAAAAACGAAACGGAGATGTCATTGAGAGCTTGCCTATTCCCGCCTCATATGCATATTTAACTTCTATAAGACAGCTCACCAAATTCAATCTCACTGCATCTGAAGAGCATTTTAGGATTCAGTACTGCCTTATGACGATGGACTATTCTGCTGCAGAACCGGCGTTCAGATTAGATCGCGACCTTCTATTCAACCTGAAAGAAGTCGCGGGTCGGCTTAGAGAGGAGGAAGCCTCTGGATATTCTCTGCTACCTCAAGATTGTTTCATGCCACTATGCGTGGACATCTTGATGAGGGATCATTGGGAGGAGCTGTATGCCCAATACGAGAAAACTCTCAAAGCTAGTGATGACTCTGCAGTCAACTACTGCCGGATCATTTGGGGGATCAGCAGACACCACCCCGACGCCTCTCACCGTGTTACACATCTATCTAGAAACAGCATCAAGCGCCTTGCTACGGCCGCTATCAATAAGGTGGCTTCCTCTGGTATGCAGCCTTCGGAAAATCCAGATTTCTGTGCAGCACTTCTACTTGACTTGGCAAAGGAGCAGACAAAGAAAATACAGGCTATAGCTCTTCTTCTATTTGACGGAGGGTATGGAATTGTTGCCGGAGCGCTTCAAGAACTAGTTCCTGATCATCCAGAATGGCACGATGTAGTGGAGGATGTTTGCGTGCAGCACTTGAAAGAGGGAAGGGATCGCACAGTGGAATTACAGAACGCGGAATCGGGCAACACGGTAGTAGGTCCAATTTGATGAGCAAATGAGGGTCCCGTTAATTGACAAGCTAATAACAGGCTCGCGAGAGTAGTGATGCTGATTCAAGTTCCGAGGAATCATCATCCACCCACCAACAATATTTCAGTGAGAGCGACGGCAGCAAATCAGACAAAGTCTCAACCGGCGATCAGGAGGAACTTAATACCTCCGAGACCACCATCGGGCTCAAGACATCCCATCATCCTTATATTCCAAACACCGATATTCTCTCCCGTGCGCACAAACGAAGACGTAGTGAGGCTCGGGCCTCGGACATTCAGCCTGCAGCTAACCCGTCCGACGAGTCCGACACTGTAGCCCTGGTTCTTCAAGAATCTGTGTTAAGCACTGCTGGGCCTCAAAAGAAAAAGGAGAGACGTGCCTGATCAGTGATTATAGTTGAAATACATGTACGACGATGATTTTATGCTTTGTTAGGCATGTGTCTTTAGAAACCAAAGTAAAATTGAACTTTAAATGATTAGATCGCCGTTTGCTCTAGTTTTAAGTGCTGTCGGTTGTCTGTTATACTCCTCGACGGAATGTGATATATTCAGCTATCACCTCCTCAAAGGTATGTACGACTGTATAAGTTCAATTGGCCACCAGGTTCCTTCACGAAGACCAGTGTAAGCTGATCAGGGCTTACATACATTACTATTTGTTGAAAACATATTTAGTACTCTTCTCCTTATTTCTGCCAATATCTCATAGAATCTCATCTGGATTCTACTGCCAAGGAAGTAGTAGTATCAATCCTACCTTAAATCATGTTGTTACCCTTTACGTGAGATCCTGAGGCGGCACCGGCACTCGTGTCCCTGCGAAGTCCCGATAGTGTGGAGTAAACTGAAAATGTTAACACCACAAAGGTCCAAGTTTCTCCTAGGATCAAGCCACCACGAGAAGATCCAATGTCGCTTTTTCCAAAATATAAAATCCAGAGTCGATTCACTACTTTCATCCCGTACATCCACTCCACCATGCCTGATATCTTCACATTCAAAAACATACGAATTAAATCTAAAATCTTAATGGATGTAAGCTAGCTACAAAGCGAGAGAAACTCGTTATAGTAATATCGATAGCGCGTTAAACGAACGAAGGGGCAGAAGAGACTTGATCCTGAAACCAAAAAACCAGACTCTATAGTTGGACTCAAGCAGAGGTCGGAAAGGTAAGGAGCAGTTTCGTAGACGCGACAGCAGTGGGGTAACCCTCCGTCGGATACTACAACAAGGGAGTTCAGGCTTCCCCACCATCGCTATCACTCCCACTACCACCCCCACCCAAGACATACTCCTCCATCCCATTATTCCGCTCTTTCTTATAATCATAACCAACGAAATTCATCACACTAAAAAGGGGCACATCATCAGCAATCAAATCACGCCCAAAGTCGCTTAACAAGAAAGAAATACTCACTAAATCGTACCATCCGCACACCCAACCACAACCTCCTCATGACTAAGCTGCATCGACATAGGGTTCTTCTCCGGCGTCGCGAGCCCCGCAAACTTATTCGACGGGGCCTGACCTTTCAATCCTTTAACAGCGACACTCAGGCTTCCACTCGTGTTCGCTAATGCAGCCCAAGCTCCCGTAAGAGGGACGACGTTCGTATCGATATCCACCTTGACTTTCTCATCACCATCATAGTCGCCGTCATGGCCTGAGCCACTACTGTTCTCCTCTTTGACCGCAGTAAGTCTCCGAGTAAGCTCATCACCATCGTCATCTCCATTCTCAGACGAATCACTCCCATTTCCCACAACACCACCATTCTCCCTCCCGATTCCCTCGCTACTCTCACCCTTATCCTGATGCGTAGACATAAAAATCCTCCTATCCGCCCCAGCTCTCGAACTAAACCTAGTAGCAGTAACCACCCTCCTCTTCCTCGGATCCACAGCCCCAACAGCCACATCAGGCGTTTCCACGATCGCTACCAGTTTCGGCGGAGCAGTCAATATCGCTGCTCTACCAAAGTGTTTCGTAAACACGGATGCAGATAAAGGTGACCCTGAGATTGAAGGGGTTGAGGTTCTGGGACCGGGTGAGGGTGTTATCGGTGTTCCAGAGAGAGAGGAACGTGTGGACGAGGTTAGACTCATGCTCATGCTGAGACGTGGTTTGTTGGTGCCCGGTAAAGAGGGGAGGGGAGATGGGGATGCTAGAGAGGTACGACGGCTCGTTGTTGAGATCGTAGGAGAAGTGCGGACGCGGGAGGAAAGCGACGACGTGCTAGCATTCAGCTTCTGGCTATTCACAGCCGCCGTTGGCTGGTCTTCGCCTTCTTGCCACTGAAGATGCATAATCACAGATTTCGTCGCACACTAGCGCAAAGTAAAGTGTGAGCGAGTGTAGGGAAAGTTAGAAAAGAGCCCATAGACTCACTGTCATCTGTGTACCCTTCGCAGCGAACCACTGCAACATATTATTCGGCGCAGAACCGACATTATACAGTTTCGCATTCAACACCGGATCTCCAGCCCCAATCTCCGAAAGCTTAAACTGCGAAATCATCTCTCTCCTTTCTACACCCCCTCATCAGCACTTCCCAAAAACAAACGAAGAGCAAAAAACTCACTAATAGAGAAAACCCTAACAATCCCATCAATAGTCACACTAACGACCCTCTCCCCCTCCTCAGGAATACCACCAGCGATAATCTGCACGCCAATATTAATAGTCGTCTGCTGTCCAAATCTCACGATCTTAGTTCCCGCACGCCAGTCCCAACATACGAGTGCTTTATCGGCTCCAGCAGATACGAGGTTTTTGGAGGAAAGCGCTACGGCTCGGATACCATTTAGATGACCAGCGAGTTGTTGGAGAGGTGTGAATGTTACTGAGGAGAATAGGTGGACTCGACCGACGTCGTGGAACCCGACTACGAATACCTCTGTAATATAGGAGATCAATCAGAGAATTGAGTGGGTTGGATTTTGGTATAGGTGAGGTGGTGGTGCGTACCTTCTTCGGCGAGGAAATCAACACAGCTGACGGGTTTCTTCACAGGTAAACATTTCTTCATTTCTCCAGTTTCGATATCCCAGAACCGTATAGTTTCATCATAACTGCCGCTTATCAGCCTCTTACCACGTAAGAGAAGCGTTGTGCAGAAGTTTGTGTGGCCGTTGAGGAATCGGATGGATTGAGGGAGGCCGTTGTGGAAGTTTGATTCACGATGGTGGAGTGAGCGGTATAGAGGTTCCCTGAAACCAAATTTAGTGGATTTGTTTCTTTTTTCCTGGGGAAGGAAGTGTGAGAGGGTAGACGCACCAGCCTTCGGGTGAAGAGGGGGGTTTGATTGGTGTTGGGTCGGTGGATGTTATGCGTAAGCAGTGATACCTCCAGATAGAAGGATGGTGAACCATGGTTTGCCATTTCCGCGACACCTTCGCACAAAATGAGTAAAACGTCAACGCAGAAGTTGGAGAGCCTACAGGTTCTATTCGCAGAAGATCCTTCACGCTCAAATGCTTGAGCACCCGGAACGCGATATCAGGAGCCAGATGGGTCATAATATCAAACGTTGACCGGAGGTATTTCTCGAGAAGGAGAATTTGCAAACGAATATCACCAGGAAGACAGGCTGTAAATAAAGTCATCGTCAGCTGCGTCTTCTTCAACAAAGGTTGAGATGGGGACATTACATTCCAAAATAATTGCAATTAACCTCATCCTATCTTCTCGACCAAGTCCTCGTAAAGCCTTACGAATCTCCTTCTCACTGAAAGAACCTTTACCATCGCCACGTATAGCCTTGGCAAGATCGGCATCACCACCTTCGTCGTCTTCGTCTTCTTGGTAACCACTCCAGAATCCTTTACGTTTGCGTCCACCGCAAATACAGAAGCCTTCGGCATCAGTCGTAAGCTGGAGCTGTTGAGAATGACTCCCGGGATTCGAGCCACTTTGTTCTCGAAGCATCCGAACTTCGGCTTGGAGAGCGTGAAGTTGAGCTGCGGTTGAAGCTTGAGCGCGCTCTAGGAGGCGTTTGTAGTGCAGAATTTTCCGGGTATGCATAGCGAGGACTTGATCTAGTGCGGAGCTCATCTAGAGGCATGTCAGTCAAGTATTGGCGTATAGTAGGGTCCACGAACTTCTTCGTCAACATCACCGTCATCCGCGTCCGTAACGAGGTCCACACTCATCATATCCTCTCCATCCCAAATCGACAATGCCTTATCCAAACTATCCAGAGAAAGCCCTTCGTCCATCATACTCTGAACCATTATTGGATCAGAGACGTTACGACTGAGCTTCTGGGTCGACCTAGGCGTCTTTGAAGGTGTGCTTCCCAGTGATCTATCGTTCTTCTTGAACCTTGGCGGTGTACCCTGAGGAGTGGTAGTTCCCATTCCTAGCATGGAGGGTCTAGTTCTGAGTTTGGGACTGGGCGAGGCGAAATTGAGGGAGGGGGAGGGAGGAGAGAGCATTGAGATGGAGGGTGATTTTACTATGGATTTCGGTGTTGCTTGGGCACTGTCTGGTGCTGTTGAGCGTCGAGGTGGTGTCATGGACATGACCCGCGGACGTGAAGGTGAAGGTAGCGTCTCTGATAAAATTGAGGGAGGTTCAACAATAGATTTGATTATTTTCGGCGAATACATGGACGTCGAGCGCGATGTCCTCAACGCAGGAGCATTAGACGTTGGAGTTTTGGTTGAAGCGCCGTTCTGCTTTGCAGGCCTTGACGGAGTAGACGCCGTCATGTCCACTCGAGGGAAGCCCTGCACAGGCGCAGCGATGCGTCGAGACGAGACAGAGGCTCCAGAAACGGGTATTCGGTTGGACGTGGAGGATGGAGGCGGTTTGGGTATCCCATTGTTGACTTTCGCAGGAGTCTTCAGCCCAGACCTGACAGTCGTACTGCCGCTAGTGAGCGACGCAATGGAAGAAGCACGAGGTTTTGTAGGACTGAGAAAGTCGCCTGGCTTGAGGGATTTCCTCGACTGCGCCGTCGAGCGAGATATCCGCGACGAAGACTCGGAGGGCGCCGCTGAAGACTTTGTAGGCATCCTGGTGGGAGTATTGAGGGAGGTATAAGGATGGTCGTTACGCGAGCTGGCTTTGTAGCTGGAATGAGCTTATGGTTTTGGAGATTTAATAGCGTTGATCCCACCTAGACGCCACCGCTTCGCTTCGCCGCTGCTGTCGCGTAGATCACGGCAAGCGAGGGTATGAGCGACGACCTGGTTTGGTTATCAGAGTCTAAGCTTGAGATGATCACAAAGGTGCAGTACCGAGAATCAGTCTCAACTGACGCTGCGTTGCGAGGGTGCTGGCGAGGTATGGGAGGGCGCAGAATCAGTTTAGCAGAATGACGAAAGGGTCATAAACGCTGTTTGGTCTGATTACCGGAGCCAAACACTATTACGGCGTTGTCTCCAGGAGACCGTCTTTGTTTTCCTATTTCTGAAGTCTAGATCCCCACACAACCCGCAGATACACACTTGCAGGCGCCTGGCAGGTGCGAATCAGCAGAAGACGCGTAGAATCTGCGAAAACTTTCCTCCTGTCTGACCATGTCAGTGGCGGATTGTCTTTTCTGTGCCATGCTCTCAAGTCTGACACTAGGCGGTCCATATCTCATAGCCAAGGCGTCCTCCAGGTCCACCTTGAGAAGATAGCGTCGTTACAGCTGCAATACGCGTTGCATTATAAGCAAAACGCGTGATGGAAGCCTCGATCTCTGGCTACGATGACTTCATCCAGGAAGTCGAAACGCTAGTTTCCACTTACCCTCCACCATTCATCTACATCTACGACCCAACCTCTCCTCGGACAACAAGCGGCGTACTTACTCAGACAATTAGCGGTGCCGGAAACGCTGACAACAACTCCGCTGTCGAGATCTATCATGTCCACTTGGACGCCGTGACATGCTTCACCTCGAGACTCCTATTCGATACCATAATCAACTCACTGCGCGGTGAAGAGCCGGAAAATGAGTTGCCGGAGCGATGGAATGACAGTTGGGACTCTTTCTTACATGGACTTCGACATATTGAGACACGAAAACGTCAAGAGTCGCAGAAAGGTGTTCGATTTGTCATTAGCATTGAACAAGCGCAGCGGCTTAAGGAAAAGCTCCCCGACTCTATTGTACCATTATCTCGGCTTAACGAACTGGTACGCACTTCTCCATCTTACTGAGAAACGACGCTGACTTGGATCGTTTCAGAGCCGAATTGACATTACCGTGATTCTGATATCACAAACTCAATGGCAGGATATCAAACCTACACTTGGGGCATCACCAGAGCCTTACTACATCGACGTCAAACCACTAAGCAAAGCAGGTCAGCTCTTCATTCCAATGAAACCCCACTCCTCGACCTCTAACACCTCACATCTTCTTAGACATCATAACCACCCTCTCCTCCCGCTTCACCTCAATCTCCACTCACGCCCAAACCTCCTCATCAAAGTACTCCCACTGCTACGACCCCTCATTAGCCCAGCTCTACACCCACTATATATCCATGATCTGCGAAGTCTGTTTTCCCTTCATACATGATATCGACGAGCTAGCGTATATCGCTGCAGCGCGCTGGCCTGGATTCGTCAAACCCCTGATATCGAGTGACAATACGATTACAGCACCGAACGAAGATACGAGACTTCGACTTATACGGGCGTTTACACCTAGCGTTACGCATGCTCTTGAATCTCTGCATCCGCGATTGACGAATGCGGTAGATTGGGCAGCTGCTAATGAGCCTGATGCGAGCCTCCTCAGTCACGTCCTCAGTCAAGCATCTAGACTACCCCAACCGCCTAAGCAGCAAGACGCGTCAAGTGTTACCTCTCTACCTAGAATGTCAAAGTTCATCTTGGTAGCATCATACATCGCCTCCACGAACCCTGCCAAAACGGATTTAAGAATGTTTGGGAGGGGGTTAGACGAGAAGAAACGGAGGAGGAGGAATGTCAGGACGCGGAGCAAGTCGAAAGGTCCATCCAAGGTAAAACTACCCAGCTCCCTCATTTACCGAATGTACTGATTTAAATGAATGCTGTGATAGATCCCACAACATCTCCTTGGACCAAGTCCATTCCCACTAGACAGACTCATAGCAATACTCGGTTCACTCTTAGAAGAAAACGACGTCGACTCACGAATTCCAAACCCCGAATACACAATTCCAGGAGAATACACCGATATGGAAATTTCTCGAGTCGGTATCTACAATGCGGTACGTCTCTCCTATCCCTTATATTGGCTTTCGGTAACTCACGTCGTATGAAGATAACGGAACTGGTGTCTATGCATCTGCTGTTACGCACGTCTCAAACAGATAGGATTGATGGTCCGCCGATGTTTAAGAGTGCGATTTCGGGGGATACAGTGGCGGTGTTGGCTAAGGAGCTGGATGTGCCGTTGAATGATTTGCTGTGGGAGAGTATGTAGGATGGGAATTTTGGCGGTAGTGTTTTTATTTGATATGTTGGAATTTGGTTTTGGGTCGAGGAACTTGGGCTCGGCTGATAATGGTTTGTGACGGAATTTCTGACTATAACGAGCTGAGTTATCCAAGGCTGTTGAGCTTTCTCCAAGCGTGGACTCATTACTGTCTCTGAACGAGGATTTGAAGTTCGGAATAGATCCTCTATAATTCATCAATCAGCACAGCCTCCCTCCTCCCTTTTGAGGTCTGCTTCGCGAATGAACCGCGGCTCGGGTCGAGTAGTAGCCAAAGCACTGGTGAAGAATAACCCTACTTGGTGAAAGTGACATTGACGTTCTTGTGTATTTGGTTGATGTTGCCAAGTAATTATCAAGCTTTTCGACTTGTACCATTGAAACGTTTTAGGAGCAGTACGCAATTTCTGTGGCATCGTTATTGCTTGATATGTACAGCTTAGAGTTCGGATTTGTCCGAGGCACTCTCAGCTGTTTTGGCCAGTAATGGTTGTGGCGAAATTTCTGAAGTGGCGAGTTTCGCGTGTTTGGTGGGCATCGCCAAGTATGTAGTTTACCAACGCCACCATCAAACCATTTCGATTACTATCTGACGCTCGATAAGCGCACATGGCAAACGATTCGACTTATCAGGCCTCGGATTGTGTCCACTCTGGAGTGACCACGCTGAAACAATGTTCTCAAATGAGATATTTCAGAACTGGCTAGCTATTCGACCTCCTGAGATGAGCACTCAAGCTGATCAGCCAGTACCTTCGGCAAAACCCACTAGTCTCTATGTCGAGGGTGGTCACTAGCATTGGAGTCCCTTGTCGTTTTCTGACATTACTTTGGAGCACCTGTGGGGTTCAATGTGATACGAAACTCACCCTGTGTATCGGTTCCCCACCACGCCTCACGCCACTACTCCTCAGTGTACTAGGACCTCGCTATGAAGCTCTTTGTCCGAGGGATTATCGAAGCCACTGACTCGCCCTTGGAGCCTCTGCGAGCCTGGCTTAATCTTGCCCAACGCGATGATCATCCGTCCTGATTGACTCGCCTTTTGGGAGATCGTCGTTAGCTCTTGGAGTAACACGATTTTCTGCAATGCTGAGTGGACTACTCTGGTCTCATAGCAGTGAGTAATGTAGCAGGTTATATTGCTGTAACATCGGATAGGTATGACCTGAAGGAAAGTGCTAAGGAGTGAAGAGCTCGAGGAGGCGTGCTCTCCCGGGGTGCTTTTATCTTCCACAGGGGTGAGGCAAACCAACCAAGTCCTGCTACTTTCAGAGTAAATTGTCCTGTTTTTCTGAAAAAACTCCCTCCAGGTGTACCATGAGGCGTCAGACTTGACAGTTGGAGACCAGACAACTAGGTCTCCAATGACAGGGTGGAGGGGACGCAAGAGCGAAGAGTGCACTAGCATCAAGCATCACGAGATGACGGCCCGTGAGCCGCCGCAGTTTATTTGTATTAGCGGATGCTCTGGTTTACATCAAAACAAGTCAGGACTCAGCACCTCCGCCTTTGCTTCCTTTAAAGGCGCATTTATCGACATATCTGGACGTCCAGGTTCGCCAGAATCACAGCGACCCTAGTGAATCAATTGCCATTCACTAGGCTTGATATTAGCATTACGAGATGGTCTCTGTTTTTGTAAGGTATTACGTTCCTCTTTCCTCTCTTGCCAAGAGGCTGAAGCTGACAATTTCAAGGCACAAAGACTAACCAGAACAGCGGAAAAATACACTCCAGAAGATATTTCTCCGAGACCAATGAATCATCTCTCTTCTTCCAACTATGGGCAATCTCTGTAGCTTATAAAGGAGTAGCATGTCGGCCTTCTTTCTTTGCCTCTCCTCCACTCTGAAATGAGGCTTGCATCACTCGAGAAAGTTGGCAAAAATCTTGTGCATTATCCTGAACATGGTGTTCGTACTATCTCTGTTGGGGATTGGCTCTCGCAATTTTGGGTTAACCCGCTACCTCCTGTTCGTCTTGCGTCTACTGTTGTCTCTTTCGTTTTTCTCAATTATGGACCCTTAGCTCAAAGCCTACATCCTAAGCCTTTTCCCTATTTTGACCTGGATTCATCGATATAGTAAGTCCTCCTCGACGCCTTGTTCTCTCACTGACCGTCTTCGCTCGGCGTTTGATTTCGTTGTCAGACCTTGGATGGCTCTCTGGAGATTTGATTGCGGGACTCACCGTTGGAATTGTTGTCGTTCCTCAAGGAATGTCGTATGCCCAAGTGGGTCCTCCGACGTCCCACACACCACTCTCTATCTGACATCTCCCAAAAAGGTCGCTACATTACCACCTCAGTACGGGCTCTATTCATCCATTGTCGGCGTCTTTATCTACGGGGTATGTCTAGTCTGCTCCTTCGATTAATCACTGATGACTTAGGTCCAATCATCTACCGCAGTTTTTCGGTACCTCCAAGGACGTGTCTATCGGACCTACTGCTGTTATGTCATTGACGATGGCGATTATCATCAAGAACGTCCAAGGGCAGTATCCTGGCGAGTGGGACGCTCCTACCATTGCGACTACGGCGGGCTTAATCTCAGGAGCTATCGTCCTGGCAATTGGTCTCCTTCGCCTCGGTTGGCTGGTTGATTTCATCCCGTTGCCGACGATTAGTGGCTTTATGACAGGTTCTGCCATCACCATTGTGTCTAGTCAGCTTCCGGGACTCCTGGGTGTTTCCGGATTTGAGTATGTGCTATATTTATCCTAATTAGATTACATCTGATTGACCCCATTTCTGTAGCACACGAGCAGCAGCTTATAGCGTTATACTCCACACACTGGAGCATTTGCCCAAGACGACACTGGACGCTGCGTGGGGATTGTCTGCCCTGTTCTCCCTTTATCTCATCAAATATTCCTGCAACCGGGCAGTGGGAAGATGGCCACGCAAAGGTACGTGCTATCAGTCTCGCATTAGAGCCTCGGACAACGACTAATGGTGAGATTCCTAGCCCGTTGGTTCTTCGTTGTTAATGTCATGAGAAATGCAATTGTGATCGTGGTACTCACAATTGCTTCTTGGCTATACTGCCGCCGACGAGAAAGCTCGAAAGGAAAATTCCCCATACATATTCTTCAGAATATCCCGGCTGGGTTACAGCACATCGATGCACCACGCCTTGAAGGGAGATTAATCTCTGCACTGGCACCTCAAATGCCCATTACTGCAATCATTTCCTTCTTGGAGCACATCGCCATTGCGAAATGTACGTACTTCATCTGGGCGAGGTGAGTACACAACTGACTTCAATTTCAGGTTTTGGCCGTTTAACAGGCTACAAAATCAATCCAAATCAGGAGCTAATAGCAATCGGTGTTGCGAACACGGTTGGGTCCTGCTTCGGTGCTTACCCTGCTACTGGCTCTTTCTCCCGATCCGCATTAGCACAGAAGTCTGGTGTTCGTACTCCAATAAGCGGCATGTTCACTTCTGTCGTCGTCATCATCGCTCTCTACGGCCTCACAAGAGCCTTTTACTGGATCCCCAATGCTGCCCTGTGTGCCGTCATCATCCACGCCGTCGCTGATCTAGTAGAATCCCCACACGAAGTGTATCGCTTCTGGTGCATTTCACCACTGGAATTCTTTATATGGTTCGCCACAGTGCTGATTACTGTCTTTGCTTCGGTTGAGGATGGAATCTACTTCTCGATCGGAGTATCCCTCGTGCTTCTTTTGATCCGGCTCTCGCATCCGCGTACTTCGTTCTTGGGGAGAGTTCCGGTGGAGTCGGGGAGTGGACAACGAAAGGAGTCTAGGGAGATTTTCATCCCACTCAAACACGACGGGGTGAATAACCCTAACATAAAAGTTGCGCCCCCTGCACCCGGGGTCCTGGTTTGTCGATTCGAGGAAAGCTATCTATACCCGAACTCTTCCATCCTCAATACCGTCCTCGTAGATTATGTGAAGGATAATATGCGCCGGGGAAAAGATATCAGTTCGGTTCATCCCCGCGATCGTCCATGGAACGACAGTGTCCCGCGCGGTGACTCAGGGCTCAAAGAGCGGGAAAATGAGAGCAAGCCTTGGCTACATGCTATAGTCCTCGATTTCTCCTCTATGTAAGTAAATGTCGCTTGCAGAATCATTAAAATTTACTCACACTTCTGCCAGTTCTCAGCTCGATACAACTGCTACTCAAGCTCTCATCGATGCTCGCACTGAGATAGAACGATGGACTGATTACACCGTTGAGGTCAGAATATTACAACTTATCCCTATACCATGCTAGATGGCTGATGTTGACATTCGTAACTAGTTCCATTTTGCATGCATCCTTTCGCCTTGGACTCGTCGTGCACTGATTGCGGGAGGATTTGGGTATGGATGCACTCAATCCAAGTTGGCGTCGGAGGTTACCACAGGATCTTCCCGGGCCTGGGAAGAAAAACAATCAAGCGAGACATCCAGTCAGTCGGTCGAGGATATTGAAAAAGGCGAAGTGAAAATGGCTGAGGTGAGGCACCACGAAAAGAGTACAACAGCACCTGAGGTCCAGGAGCCGTTAACCCTTAAGGGAACGCCTTTCTTCCATCCCGACGTAGTTTCCGCTGTACGAGCTGCGGAAGGTGGCTTACACAGAGTTGCTGCGTCTTGGCGATTTGAGGAATCAGTATGATGTGTCAGCCGGCCTCTTAATTGTGGGGGAGATGACTCTACTGAATCCACACTTCTCAACATACTACCGCTGCTGTCAATTTCTAAAATTAAAATCTAATGACTTGACGTATAAGACCTACCAATTAACTTGAGTTCACCAATGAGGTATAGGACCACTGTCACCATTAGAGCGCACAGGTGTAAGGTGCTGACGTGAATGAGTTCACGTCAGCTTGCAGACGTTTGGTAGAGAGTGTGGCCATTTGCCGCTGACAGAATCCTCCTCTTGCTTCGCAGAGTCGGGGAAAGCCAATCATAATATCATTCGAAGGCATGATTGATCAAATCATGAAGCAGAAGGGACTTCTGCTAAGCAAGAAAACTCCTCCAGTTGAGAATCACTGAGGGAGATCTTGGCAGGAGCTTGAATCGGTATGCAGTTTCTTATTGCTATCACGCCAAGAAGTTACTGATGTAGCCGTTTTAGTGAACATCACGCTCATCAACTGCCTGGATCTCGTTGACTTGATTGGACAGTGTTCGCCAAGTACAGCTCACTGAGTTACATGTGTTGATACATATCACACTAAGAGAACCCAGACATTCATGACGGTGACTCGACCTGATAGAACACTTCTTCCTTTCCTTCCACCACTCCCGTCGTTGGTATCTTTCGCTTCCGAGAACATCTGGACATGTCATCTGAGCTCATTTCATCCCACAATGTTGCACAGAAGATACAGAAAGATGATAGTGTGATTATGTATGTACCTTGTGCTCATTGTCGTACCAGGTGACACTACTAAATAAATTCTGAGTTTCTAGTCTCTTATCTTGTTCCGTCGATAATAGGAAACCAGTAAGCATTCGCTGAGCATCAGCCCAAGCGCATCCTCACGTTTTCAAGCTGTTCGACATTGTTACTGGTACCAAAGTCCCACTACGAGAACTGGAGTTCAACAGCATCCGTGTAACGAATCCAGTGACAAGAGAAATAGTCTATTTGATATCGGCACCCTCTCCCGGCTTCAGACGGGGAATGGGTCCGAAGGAAGGACTTCGATACATACATAGCTGCTGGTAAGCTGTGGTCTAATGCCCCAGATAACTCTTACTCAGGGCGCAAAGCAATAAAGTCGGTGCTAAACTCAGTGCTCACGTCTGGGTGCATGATCTTCATGACACAGATCATATCTGGAAAGATGGAAAACCAATGTATTGGGATAAGGTGCAGGAGACCTTTGACGAACTAGTGGATATGGAGTCCGTAGTGTTCCTCACTACAAACTGGGAGAGTGTTGGGTTGGAAAAAGGCAGGAATGAGGAATTAAGGATCAAAAGTCGTTTGGGTGCAGATGTGGAGCGGGGTTTGTTCTTCATTCCACTAGGTGCAGTTGATGTTGTGGAAGTATGGTGGATTCTGGGATGTTTGACTGAGCTGGGTGTGGTACAGTTAGTGGACCCCATGAAAAGGCTGAAGTGGAAGATGGGACGGGCAGACGAGGCAGCTGGAAGGGTTATCGCGTCAAGAAAGAGGTTCGGAGAAGGATGGAGGATAGCTGGACTCGAAGAAAAGTACAGAGAGGCTGAACTCGAAGGAAAACTGGGGAAGGCTGAACTCGAGGAAAAGCGGAGGAAGGCCGAATTCAATGCGAAGCGTAAGGCACTTGAACAAGAAAGGCGAAGGAGGGCAGAAGAGGGACGTAGGCGTACTGAGCTGGAAAGGAAGCAAAATAATCAAGATCAGCGAGTTCAGTGGATGCAGCACGAAATAGATATTCTTTACGCCGAATTGAGTCGGACAAAGGAAGGAAGAGCAGTGAAGAAGAGGCTTAGAAAGGCTTCATTGGATCAGGAGAAGTATATGATCCCTCTGTTGAAGCAGCTGGATGGGGAGGATCTCAAGCCTGAAGAGAGGGTGAAGCTCGAGGAGAAATTCGAGGAGGAGTATGTGTTATGTTGTCGGGAATTTCGAGGTCACTTTGGGGAAGTTCGCCAAATGGGAATCGCAATCGGACCTCGCCTCAGAGAGTTTTACGGAATACGCGATTATGTAAGTTGCTCACTTGGTGATGTTTGAGCACTTGAGCGATGAACTGACACGATAATGATCAGAAACCGAAAAAGAAGTCTAAGCTTTGTGGGATATTCTGATATTCTGCTATCGCCATGAGAAATTAACTTCCGAGCTTGATTCTACAATCAACATTTTTCATAGATTCTGAGCAATAGTAGAGCATACATGACTGTTTCAACTTGAAACGCTTGACTCTCCATCGACAAATTGAAATCGCAGTGTGCTCAGTTGGCGGTCAGTGCTTCTTTCCCATGCACGACCTTGTAGGACACGATACATGACGAAGAGATATGCGATCAGCTACGGATATGGCGACGTGAATTGTCAGTCAGAGAGAAAGATAGATTAATTCGAAGAAAGTCGCTTACTTCGACTAAACCTGTGATTGCTCCCATGATGATACTCACACGAATGGCGTGAGGAGATTCCAAGAGTCGCGAGATCATGTCGACGAGGTAGAGGCATGCAGCTACAGCATAGGATTCAATAAGGATGACAACGATATTCGTATATTGCTTCGAGTAACCAGCTGCCTCCCCTAAATGTAAACTCAGCGATAAACCTCAGAATCGATATACCGATTTACGAACTGAAGCAGATAACTGACCGATCAGTTTCGAGAGGCGCCTACGAGCATATAAGAGTCTCCCAGTAATGAGCAGAGTAACAAGGATGTTAAACGCGGTAAAGAGAGCATCGAACGCAATCAGTCGCGGGGATCGGGAGAACGAGACAAAAGTTAGCCAGTCACGAGGACTAGTAGATGCCACGGTGGCGATCCATAATACTATGCCTTGGTCAATACTAGTCTGAAAGTTGAAATGGCAAGACCCTTGTTACTCACCTACTTTTGTAATCCAGATCATAAGAACCCCGATGATAACTAAATTGGCATAAGGCGAGCCCGTCCAAACAACCCACACTCGCCAGATCTTGGGACCGGAATTCAAGTCCATGTCAGCAAGCGCCTCGGTTCATAGAGCTATCATGCGCTCTCAATGACGCGAGGAGAGACTCACCTGTATTGGTGCCGTCAGACCGACATAAACCGTTTCACAAGCATAACTCAAGAGTATCGGGGTTGGTGCGGTTTGTGAAGCATGGTCGTCTACTTGATCACTAGCCTCCGCACCAATGGCCTGAATGCTGCTGGCCGCGACTGATATAAATGCGCACATCACGATGAGACTTGTGTAGACGATCAAGAAACACGTCTTCTTCCGCCGGTCACAGTGTGCCTGATAGTCACCATACCACACCCGTACGCAAACGCAATAGAGGGCGAAGCCGATCCCAAAGAGGGCGCTTTTAAGACTCGTGTAAGAGATCAGGAGCACAATGTTGTCCGAGGGTGCCATAGCAAGAGCGTAGAGGATGCAGATGGCAGTTGTCGTGGAGGCTTTCAGACGTGCAATGACGAGGCTATCCAAAGGATTCCACCTATATTCGAGAATCGGCATCAAGATATATGTACTAATTCTTCATCGAGAGATTTGCCTGAGCACTGCCCGTTTGAGCGACTTCGTATCTTTGTGACCCGGGTTGACCTAAAGTGGCTTAGAGTGATCTGAGAACTCGGAGTAGTGTATCATCAGCGGGGGATAAGCAGACAGTGGCTACCTCGTTCAACGTAGTATAATTCCGGTGCCGAAGAAGCCACTTTCTGAATGTTCGAAAGGGAATCCGGAAGATATCGGCGTTTAACGTTGAAAATTGCATTGATTCATGAAAAAAATCTATGTCGATCCCAGCTTCGGGCGTCTTGGGTAATTCCTCCATTGGATTGTGCATTTAAACTCTTGCAGCATTGACCGTTGAGTAGTCTAGAGACAGCTAAGTAGAGGACTGATCAGCGCTGAGAGCGGGAACGTCGGAGTTTAATCTGGTCGTGACTGTAAGTATCAAACGGAGTCTAAATTTCTCGCCGAGCTCGGAAGCGGTCGTGGCTCGACTCGAGACTTAAGGCGAGTGTATCAAAACTAAGGAGAAAATTTTGCAATCGTTCCCACTTACGACAACTCTGCCGCAACTCGATACCAGTCTCCTCTTTCTTTATCAATAGCGTAAGCTCCCGACGCTGAGTGCTTCAAAACCTCAAGCCTTCAGGCTGTCTCATTGATCCAGTCCAGTGGCTATATGCGTAAGCCATATGTCTGTGCTGCCATCATATCGGAACGAAGTCATATGATCACCTTGCTTGCAAGGTCATGTCCCAGGTCATAATTCAGATCTGTGGTGTCTGATCCTAATTTGTACAAATAAACATTGGAGTTTTGGAGGTTATATCCCCACAGCTGTGGTCTCTGGATCTAACATGTGCAAATAAGCTACTGGGTTCTAAACGTCATATTCTACAGCTGTGGTCTTAGAATATAACACAACCAATCAAATTCTGGGACTGTGTGTAGTTGCAAGCAAGGTGTTGGCGCGGAAAAATTTCCGCGACCTCTAGTTCATGACGTCGCGGCTTTATGCTACGAAAGCCATTGGTGATGCCATGCCAGTGTTTCAAGCACCCAGAGTCTTTTGCCTTTAGCCATATCAATGTCCACTGGTGTCACTCTCCCCACAGGTCGTCATTACTCAAACCATGCGACTGGAGCTGCATATATTCGTTGCTGCGAACTCGAGCAACACGTTTCGGGAGAAATCGATAGCGGCCAGCTTAGCGAAAAGACGAAGAAAGAGAAGCTGCGAGACTTAATGCATGTGAGGGTTGCAGGCTACTTGATCATTCATGCTCCACGAGAAGAGGCTCGCGAATATATGGCCGCATCTATCAATGCTTGCAGAGATGATAGCGAGATAATTGAGCTAGGGAAGTTTCATGAACAACATTTCCTTCGTTTGTGTATGTGACCCTTCACTTTTTTCAATGAAGAGTAGACTCATGGTGGTGTGACTTATTCAGTTCGCAGATTCTGTGATTACACTCCTCACCAATCCGAGCCTGACTCCGAGCTACCATCTTTCAGCAACCTTCGTGAATTAATTCAATCCAAATCGATCCCAGCGCCACGGACCCAATCAGAAGCTAAAGAGAGTGTGCGCCGCTCTCCTATTGTCAATGAAATTGGAGTTTTAAGATTTACCGTCCAGAATACACCAGGCTCTAGCTCGCGATGGATTCTGCTGCATTGTGAGCGGAACCATGGATGCCCAAACATACATCAAATATCGCAACGTTTTTTCAGAGCCGAAATCTTTTCCCTCTGTTGATCTGACTCAGTGTTGTCATATCATTCCAGAGGGCGTTGGCAGGTTCTCAACGAAGACTGTCGCAGACAAAGTATATCCCTCCCAGGCTCTCCTGTCATGGTATTCTGGCCAAGAGCTTTGTCTAATATTTCTTTAGAGAGCGCGTGCAAGCAATGTCTGGATGATTCTCAACAACTTCGGGTATCATCAAATCGAGGAGGCACTCGGTGAATCCAAGATACACTTGTTGGCCAACATTTCAACGCTTAGGGGTCTTTTACACGAGTTTTTCGACACAATGTATCTGTGGTTAGAACCAACGGTGGGTTTTGCGGAATTCGTCCATGCTCACGAGTCACGGCCATTCAAATCTTCGAATCAGAGTAACGATAATGAATACCAAGCATGCGTACCTCCAGACATTCCAGAGTACGCTGATATAATCTTCGAGATCCACAAAGTCCCTAGAATCGTTAAGTTCACTACGACCGAGTCTCGTTTGATCCTTCCCTCTCGAGAATATCTCGCACTTCACGCAGCCTGCTGTAAGGTTGCACATATGTCTGGTGCCGCTGGATTTTACGATCAGTTAGAGAGAGATTATGATAAGTATCCATTTAATTTTATGTCTAGCGAGACGGACTCCCACTTGCTTGATTAATTGACTCTCGTTTACTCTCTCTTGGAGATAATTACTCTGTAACTGAAGACGCATAATAAATTGGCGGCCAATATTCAACGTTCAACTAGTAATGTGCGGTCTTACTTTCCTTCTCATAGCCGCGTTAGTAACCTACTCTCAGTCCGGACGAGTTGACTCATTCGATGGCGTACTTGTTTTTCATCCGACGAAAAAGACTTGCATTATCTAGATAAAATCCCCTTCTTGTTCGCCATATTTGCTGTCTTTCCTTCCGCTGCCTTCTTATTAGTAGGAGATTCATCCGACCTATTTGATCCCTCTATTGAGGCGGCTAAGTGGAAAGGATCTCAGCCTGAAAAAGGAATAAAATCTACGGAGTTTCTGACCCGGTCATTAAAGAGCTTATCATTACTCCAACTTCGAGTTGTTGACCACTGAAACGGCTCATAAACTAAAGAAAGGGGTGGTGACGTTCTGGAGCTTTTCCGGTGACTCCTTTTCGACTTCTACCCCGTCCTAAGTTTATTATACAACCTGTGAACAAAATCCAATCAATATATGATTACATGCCGCAATAGGATCCCATAGGGAACACTATTCATGATGCTAGGGTAGTCTTTACTCAGCTTTGAAATCGGGCTTCGAAGGCGCTAGTGGCAAGAAGCGCAACTCGACTCGGGCGCGGCTGATGAGCGCTTATGTAATGCGTGTCTGATGTTGGTTGAGCGCGCTTATTTGTGCCTTGCACCCCTTGTTCTATGGACACCGAGTCTGAGGTCTCCTCGATTGAGCACCAGTTCTCTGAACGCGAAGACGACGACGAGACTCTGTGGGAAGTCGAAGAAATTGTAGGCGAGAAGGGCAAGAAATATCGTGTTCGATGGTCGGGTGTTGATGAGAAAGGCAAACCATGGCCGCTTGACTGGGTGCTGAAGGAGGATTGCACGCCGACGCTCGTCAAGGCATGGAAAGCTAAGCAGGCTGAGGCAAAGAAGAAGAAGAAATCTACGCGTCCTAAATGTGAGATTTGTCAGTCACAACTCTCTGTTCTCAGCATCTGAATGTTTGCAGCTGTTCGTAGTCGCGCTTCTATCACCTCAACTACTACCAAAGTCTCTCTTGCATCATCATCATCTACTGTTACACAGCAGGTAGTATCGCGGCCGAAGCATGCTGCTTCAGGTAGCAAGCGCAAGATCGATCAGCGCGACAGAGAATCAATATCGGACGCGGTGCAATCTGAGTCAGAAAGCATTAGATCAAGTCGGCCGAAGAAGAAGCGGAAGGTAGTTGTTGAAATAGCCAGTCCAAAAGTCTCCTCGACCTCCAAACCACCAAAGAAGGCCGAAGCTTCTGTTCAATCAAGCACCCGCAAATATCGTCTATCGTATGAAACTACTTCAGAAGACGAAGTCCCCCAGGTTCAACAGCCCAAGTCGCGACAAACGGCACTTTCTCCAGTAAATCGGAAGAAAGTCAATTCGACTTCGAAGTCTACATCAAAAGCCCCTAAACGAAAACGACCCGCTTCAGAGGTAGAACTTTCCGAAAGTGACGCGCCTACTGCTCGAGTACCCAGCAAGCCTCAGGGCACCGCCTCCAAGAAGAAGGCGACTGGATCATTCAGGAACGGACGCGTTCAGTCGACTAAGCATCCATCCACGAAAACGGGGCCCGTTGCACGACATTCACCATCACCCTCAGTTTCAGGAATATCCGAACCTCCTGCTCCTAAGAAAGTCGCAGCCCAACCTTCCACCAGAGCCTCATCTCGTTCCTCACGTGGTGCCTCACCTCTCTTCCTGCCAGCTTCACCTCAATCTATCTCCATCCCTGTCGACACGACTAAGAAACATAGCGTCAACGAAAGACTAGATGTCGGTCTTTTTAATGCAGGTGTTGGTAGAGGCGATGAGGACAGTGCCCTCGAATACGCTGACTATCCCATGGACGAGCCGCACCCTGCGAGCTCACCTCCTCCACCCGCGCAACCCCAACATACACCCCGTCCCGTCCGCTCACCTTCCATATCCTTTGTGTCACCTCCTCCCATATCACTCCTCACACCCAAAGGCAAAGCTCGTGCAGTGGAGTCTGAAGTCGTCCCCGAGACTGAAGCCGAGGACTCCCAGGAGTCGCATCAGCGCGACGTTGATGCCCATATCGCACTTGTACGATCGGCCTCGAAGAATTCTCTGAAATCGAGAATGAGACCACGTACACCGGGCTCCAAACGAAATATTCCCGATGCCGATGTTATGGCATCACCTCTCCCTTTCGAGAATTCTCGGTCTATCAGTCCGCAGCCACGAACGAAGAAACCCCTACGTCCCATCCCACAAATATCACCTTCTACGTTCACCAATTTATCCCAATCTGCTATTGAGAGCACACAGACTACCGACGGCGGCGTTGAAGACGATACCATCGACGAGTTCACCTCGCCTGACAAGTCGCGTCGTCGGAAAGACGCCAAGCCATCTCAGGAGACTGATTCATCCTTGGATGCTAGTCTTCCTGTACCACTAGCCGCGACGGACGTAGCGAAGAAGGGCGCTGCATTAGCTGAAGCTGCCAGACGCGCTAAACAAAGCAGAATCTTCACGCAAGCTAAGCTCAGTCTCGCGACTATTATCGGGAAAGAGAAAGTTCGTTTTTCTCGTGTCCCACCAATAAGCGAAGACGAGACGGACGAGCCAGAACCAGAACGGAAAGCTACATCGCCATCGACTTTGGAAGAGTTTGAAGACTCATTTGTGGATTATAACGGTGGTGCGGGAGTGGGTACGGGTGACGCGCCTGAAGCCGGTTCGAAAACTCAGGAGACTAGTAAGAACGATGGTAGTGCTGTGCAGGAGGTGCAGAAAGTCTTCGCTAGACAGGAGGAGGAAGAGAATACACAGGATTTATTGGAGGAGGTACACCAACAGCAGCAGCAGCAGCAACGACCTGTTCCGGATGCGGAGGAGGGTTGGGCGTATCCTGATGGTGTTCCTCCGTCGCAGGTCCCTGTGTCGACTGGGAGTGAGGAGATAGATATTGCTTGTGATTCGTTGGAGGTAGCGCCGCCCAAGGTGAATTTCCTTGTTTTTTTTTCGCCGAAATTATGAAGGGCTTATTTGGTACTGTAGTCGTCGGCTCCTTTACCGGAAACGTCCCAAGAAGAATCGATACGACACGACCCCCTTACGCAGCCTTCTGCAGTCGAACCAACGCCAAGTCTTCCCTTGGATAGTTCCCTAGTTGTGCCTGCTACTCTGCCTCCTACCCACCCACAACAGGATACCGTCGCTCCTTCCCAGCTTGTACGCTTGTACTTCTTGTACTTCTTCATGAGTATATGCTCATTGTCGATTTCTAGGATGCTCTCATTCACGATGTTAACGTTAACGATCAACATCTCGACTCCGCGATGAATCTTCTCAATAAGAAATCCGAAGAAATTACTCGACTCGAAAGCCTCCTAGCCAACGCTCGCTCAGTGATTGAAGGCTTCGAAACTGAAACTACCAATCGTATCGAAGAGAAATCTAAACTTATCGAAGAAAATACATCTCTCCAACAAACTCTTCAAACTCTACGAAGTCGTGCCGAATTCGCAGAAAAGAGCGCAGAAATATTCAGAGAACAATACGCTCGCGTGTCAGGATACGCCGAAGATTTACAATCTGAGAATAAAGAGCTCTCAGAACGAGCGGAAATTGCTGAGAATCAAGCTAATAATGGGTTGGCCGGGATTAAAATGATGTACGAGATGCGTGTGAAGAAGTTACAAGAAGAGGCAGAGTATCAGAAGAGTGTGACTTTGTTTCTTATTGAGCAAGGAAAGAGGACGCAGGATGAGGAGATTAGGAGGAGAGCGGGGGAGTATCCGGAGTTGGAGAGACAATGTGAGGAGTTACGGGATGAGTTAAGGAAGGCGGAGGAGATGTTGGATGGTGCGAGGGGCATGATCGATGTTTTTGAGAGGTTGAGTACGGAGAAGGATAAGGAGAATGAAGTGTTGA
>JANIEX010000379.1:0-34855 GCA_027627405.1 Leucocoprinus birnbaumii | reverse complement strand
GGCACCTCCCACCCGATGCCTACCTCTACGCTGCCCCTGCAGTGCACGGACGTCAGGTCCCTTTCTCCTGCCTCACATGAGAGGTTTGTCGAGAGTGAGGAGGTCGCTGGCTACTTTATGAGCTTGTCATTCCAGAACTCGCCCAGCCCGGACGACCTGCCCGACCCGCTCTTCGCTTGAAGCCTTTTTCCGACCTTGATCCCCCAAAAGCATAGAGGTGCGTATCCACGGCGTCACATGTGCCCTATCTCACTAGAGCAGTTTCGGTTTTATTCTAGAATTGTGTCCGCATCATCGCCCTCGTCCGCTCCTTGGCCCGACTCGCCAACCTTATCTCAAAACTGCTCAAACCCACGAACCAACTGCATACATCTCCCGCTCGTATCTCGCGATCTTTTAGTGTTTTTGTCAGTTTCTCTTACTTCCCCTGCTGACATTTGTCAGCTTGTGATCACTGCCCCATTATCGGGCGGTCTCCATTGCTCGGCATGCCACATAATTCCTGTGGTCAGGACGCTTGTAACACCGTGATGCCGTATACATTAGATTCTATTGTTACTGATACATATATTGCGATTTAATGAATTGTCAGTAGTTACGTTGATCGCCTATTGCCTCACAGTGAACATGAGGATGAGTTTGGGGGTCAAAAAGCCCAGAGGGACTGTCCCTCAATGATCTGACGTTGATTCGATCCAACCAGCTCTGCTGGTATATGAACGTTTCTCCTGTCGAGTTGAGGCAACAGGTGGTTCATCTAGTGTAACTGGCTTTGACTCCACAACAGTCGGCTGGTGCAGCTAGTTGCTCTGCATCCCAACGGGTCACCATGACCTCCTCTCATGATTTTGTTACCCGTCAAGTAAGTTTTTGTTCCCTAAACATCATTTTTGCTACATCAATCTGACAGGTTACCCAGACCCGTTCCCGACGTGAATACTCCGGTATCTCAAAACTTGAAATTATTCGAACAAAGGTGTCTCCTCAAGAACTTGAATTCCTGGTTGAAGATGCCCTCGTAAGGGCTGATGAAGTGAACACTGAATACCTGAGCGACATAGCATGTCACTCAGAGAGTTGCCCCAAGAAGGAGGAGGATTATGCTGAGTTTTACCAGCAGTTGGAGGCACTCTCCTTGTCAAAGGATGAAGAACGATCCCACAATCGAAATCACCTCCCTTCTCCCCCACCCCTTCATCTCCACCTCCTTTGTTTCCGCTTCCTTCAGTAGCGGACTCCTCCCCATCTTCACCACGGGTATCTATGTCGCTGGCTCCTCCCCATCTCACATCACCATCTGCAATCTCAGCCTCATCTCCACCTACTTCATCAAACGGCCCATCTTCTGTCAAACCCATGTACAAATACCAAGGGGAGCGTCGCCGTTTTGACGCTAAATCTAAACAAAAACAAAGACAGAAACGGGAGATGGAGGAGGAGATTGCTGATGGCCAATTCGAGGTAGAATTTGTTCGACGTCACTGAAGTAATCAGCGGGCCCATAATCGAAAGAAACAAAAGATTGGGCCATCAGGAGCTGACACCCTACTACCTCCTGTTACTGCTTCACCTCACCCTACTTGTCCCTCTACTACACCCCCTCCTTCCACCCATGCCCTCTTCTCCCACCATCCACCCACCTCAAGTCAAAACCAAAAACTCTAACGAGGTCAACAGCATACACGAGGGAAGAAGGAGAAGAAGCGTCAGAGCCTGGGCTATGCCACTACTGATCGTGTGCGGCACCTGGTCTCTGAGAAGGTTGAAAGAATTCATGCCAACATCAACATCAAAACGGATGTTGCCACTCAAAAAGGGTCATATCGGGTGAAGGCCGAGCAGCTCAGCACAGAGCTGAAGGCTTGGACTGAGCGGTTGCACAGGGCAAAAGCAGCAAAGACAGATCCTCAAGTGCTTATTGACGAATTAGTAAAGGATCCTAAGGATCCTTATGAACTGATCAAATGGGATGGTGTGTGCGTTTCCCATCTCATCTCTATCCACTGTTGATATATCTTATCCCTAGGAATCACTCCCCAGGTTCTTGTGGACGATGATGATACTGTCTTTGGTGTACTAGCTGGACGCCCTGATGATGACTCCTACTTGGCAAGGTGCAACCGCCTGTATGACAAGATGGCTGAGCAGGCAAAGACAGCGAAATTCACAAAGAAGAACCTTGTCCATCGTCGCGGTCCTTATCCTTCTTCTGACATGGGAATTACCTTTGGCCCTGGGGATAAGGAGATCCACTGGCTCGCCCTTCAGGAAGAAGAAACTCGGTTAAACAGGGAGTTGGATGAACTTGGGCTTGATAAGCATATTTGAGGTTTTGTTGAATGTGAGCTGCCTCTTGATTTTGCTTTGCCTCCACATCTGACTTGCTTTCTCTAGCCTCCATCGATATTTATGCCAAGAAGCTCTTCCTGTACTACAAGGAGTACATTGACAAGCTTAAAGCTCACCCTGTCTATCAAAAGCTTTTTACGCGAGCAGCCCCCGGTGACCCCCCAGATCCCCTGGGTCCTTATGGTTTCATACCCAATCAAACGCGTAGTTGGCCAGGAGAAGTTGCCACAGATCCTCACCGTGACGTCATGAACCTGGCTTTTGGCTGGTGTGGTATTGTACCAATCGGGCCTTTTCTCCCGAGCCGCAGTGGCCTCTTCGTCATTCACAATTTATGTCTCGTAATTGAATTTCCTCCTGGATCATGCATCCTCATTCCCTCCGCCTATCTCTGGCACAGTAATATCCCCATACATCCAGATGACCAGCGAGCATCCATCACATTTTATGCTCCCAGCGGACTTTATCGCTTCATCGACAATGACTTCCAGTTGGAGGAGGATTTGAAGACCAGTAACAAGAAGCTGTATGATGAAAACCAGGCATTGAAATCCAAGAGAGCACAGTTTGCAATTGAGAGATATAGTAAGGTTCAGGATATTGAGCTGCCTGACAATCAATAGTTCTCTTCGTAGCATTATTGTACATTGGGTTTATTTATTTTTGGCCTACTTCAACATAAATAGACCAACACTTTTAACAAAAATAAGTATCTCGCAGTAGACAGAGTCCTAAGCTCACATCTTGCTAGCGACGCTCATGCAATCCTCCGACTGGATGTGCCTGTTTGGCTAGGTGCGCTCCATGGAACAAATGGACATACAGCTAATGGTGGATTCCAAACCTGGTGTTTGGTATCGGACTGCGCCGGTTTCCATACCTGTGGTACGTATAAATTTTCGGCCTTCACTTTTTTTTTCTAACTAATCCACCACCTTCAGTACTCAAACCATGTCGAACGTCTTCAGCGATAACATCCGCGAGTGTTTAAACACCCAGTGTGACTGGACAGGAACCTGTCGCATCTTCAATGCAGTTGTTCCCCAAGCCAATGTCAATGCAGCCCTTGGGTCCAGTTGTCACTGCGGCTGTCCTGGCTCACGCCATTCCTTTGTCCCACCTGGCATTGCTGAGGTATTCCATTCTTTTTTCTGTCTTTACCTTTTGATATTCAAGTAGTTGTAGACTCAACGCCCCAGCTCCGCCCCGCCACTTCAGGTATTTTTATTATTTCTCTTTTTTTAGTCATATATTGATTCAGTCATCCAGTCTTTTGTTAACGCCAGTCCCTTTCAAAAAAACATGGGCTTTGGAGGGTTCAGTGGGCCTTTTGCGTCAGCCCCTGGATTCACCACTCCTCTAAGTGCATCCGCATTTTCCTCTATGCCGTCTGTGTCCGCGCCTATTCCTGGTTTGGCGCCAGGTGCCACCTCGGCATTCCTTCCCAATACCGACAAGAAGAGAAAACAGCAGGAGGCTCTTGCTCAGGAACTGGACTTCAACCCTTCCGACACTGTGAGTTCTTTTGTATACCAGAAAACTTTTTTTTCTCACAGAGTGCAGATCCACCGAATGGCCACCGAGAACCTGTCAACTACCCAGCTCCCCACCAACAAGAAGCGCCGAGGTGGAGCACCATCCACAACTACCACCAGGGGCACGAGCAAAAGCAAGAACACAACACCAGCTTCTAACAGAACCGCAAAGCCTTTCAAATTTGTTCTGATCCCGGAAACGTCGGCTTTGGACAGTGGTAAAGGCCCCAGAAAACCTTCACCTAGTCGGTAAGAACAGGTCCTGTCTTTTATTGAACAGCATATCCACTCATGAGCTACTAGTGTTCGTGAGCTAGCTGAAGCTGGGTTCGTCGTTGATGTCAGGGTTGGGTATAACTCTGATGTTAAAGCATTGGTCATTGGAGCCCTACTTCAGAAGGAGGCTTGGCAGCGTCGTCCCACCATGGTCAAGGATTTTTCATTGTTGGGATGTACTCATACAAGGCAAGGATCCCCAAGTCTTCTTTATAGAACTCCTTTCGACACAACCAAGGACGAACAAGATGGAGTCAATTATTCTAACATCAACATGTCAGTCACATGCGCTACCAGGCTTTTATTATCTGATGATATATCCCCTTCCCCAGGTTTTCCTACACGCTCCGCGGGGAGGCAAGGACCTTTGGACATCTAGTCTTTCTTAGTCTTTTGGAGAACGAGGGTGATATCAAGCTTGAGGAATCAGAGGCGACATCTAGCAATGGTAGTAAGGATCAAGACAGCATGGATGAAGAGGATCAGAAGGAGGCCCCAGTTGACGATGAAAGAAGCGAACCCATTGAGGATGAGAAGAGTGAAGGAAAAACGGCTGACAACATTTGTGAGTCCCTCTCCTTCTCTTAGATACAATTCTCATTCGATATTTATAGCTGATTTTTTCAATGACACCTTTGATTACCCGGAGTTCGGTAACCCAGATTATGCTTCTCCTGCCTCTATTCCTGAATTTGCTGAGTCAACTCCTGCAACTCCCTCCGAAAGTATTCCTCAACATGAGGAGGAGGAAATTGACGAAGTTGATGAGGTGCCTAAAGAAGCTGATGAGATATCTGAAGTCGTCGATGGTGGGCTCTCATATTCTTTTTTGTCTTCCATGCTCAGACATCTTCAGATCCTGTGGTATATGTCAACGTTTCCAATCTTAACATCCTGGAACTTCATCGCCTGCTGTACAACATGATGCCGAATGAAGGAGAGCGTCCACGATGGGTAAGCTTACTCGCTCACTTCTCAATCTATTTACTCAACTGCGAACAGTGGCCTCTTTCCCCTAACAGCCAGTATGGCCCCCTTCTGAGGCTTTCTAAGACTATTGATGAGCGAGCTGTTGACGTTGTGGATGCTGAGCAAAAGGATCGTCCACTTTACCTTGGTTTTCTTTTGGACGCCCTGGCCACCCTTCAGACCGAAGACCAGATTCTCGCCATTGACGATCTCTATGACAGGCGTCCTGGTCCCGAGGCCTCTCCCCGCCTGTGTCATGAATACCGCCAGCGGTTTCAGAAGTCCTTTTATCTTAGTCCTTTTGGTATCCATCCTCTTGTTGACGCTCTTGTTAGAACAGAGAGAATTGTCAGCTCTCTGGCAGCCACAAAGCGCACTGAGAGCTACATCACCTCCATTTTAATGGCCATCAACAACGTTGCACGCAGCCTTTTATTCCCTCTTCGATTCTTCCGTGCAGAGTGGGACCGCTCTCACTGGGATGTGCCGGGTGTATGTGAAGTGTATATGGTATTCGGACATAGTCATTCGTTGCTTAGGGTATGTATACCACTCGCTCTCTAGAAATCTATACTTACAGATAACACAGGAACCCCCTGCTGGCGTTGTTTTTGAAGTCCTCCAGCTTTCTCCAAATGCTAGCACCCCTGAAGATTGGATCAACGCCCTCACCGCTGACTTTGGCACTGCTATGCACGGGACTGCCATCCGAGATGACAGGATCTTTATTGCTGGACCTCGAGGGCTCAGGGACGGCTTTTTCAAGAAGGTTATTCTCCCCTTTATCGACACCGTTGACCCTCAGCGCCCTTATTACAAGGAGATCATGAACATCATCAAGGCCTTTTGCACAGCCCTCGCTTATAAGCTTGACCATATGTTCGACAACGCCGAAGAAGAGAACAGGCCGCCAACCATGGATCAAGATGGCGTTGAAGAGATTTCTCCAGGTGAGTTTATATCTCTGCTGTTATTCGTCTTCCTGACCATCGACCAGGAGCAGCTGGTCCTCCAACTATTGAGCAAAAGTTGGAGAAGCTGAGGGCTCTTGCTTATCCTATCAAGACCAATAGCTTTGATCGAGTCATTGCATACATCTATCAGCACCTCCGTCATCCTGATCCTCGCATGAAGTTGCATGAATGGAATGAAGCCCAGAAAATGACGCCTATGAAGCGGTGGCGTGAGCTGGCTTCTGTACGTCCTCCTCTGCAAGGTCTATACCTTTTCTTGCTCATTGTGTCTGGTGTACCTAGGTATATCACCCCGATATGCAACCGCCTAACCCCAAGTACGCATCCAAGGAATGGAATCTCAACGTCATCAAGGAGATTTGTCAGATTGTCACCAGCATCAAGAAATAGACTCTCGTTTTTGTTCGCATTTAGCTTTTTTTAATCTTCTTGCCGTAGCGTCTTATAGTCATACCCATTACTAATAGTGTAGGAATTCAACTTCATACACATTGTCGTATTTACCCACCTCCTTGACTCCTTTTCTTTCTTTATTTAATGTGCCATGACTGTATTTGAGACTTTATTGTCTCGATATCGTACATTAGTGTCTATAGAAGTTGTAGCTGCTTTGATTTCTCTCTTCATATATCCATTCTAATGAGGTCTTTAGTATATCCTGTATCCGACTTCCACCACTTTCTTCTGAGACTGAAATATTATCTTCATCTTTTTCTGTTCGTCTCTCTCCTCCAGCTACTCCTTGAAAGGTTCTTAGAATTTTACTCCTTCAAATCTTCATCTAATGACGGCCCGTATAATAACCAAGGAAATACTGTCTTCTGTAAAAGCCATCCCCAGATCTGTACGCATTATAGGCGCCCTACAGTGGCCCCTATTGATTACAAATCATGGAAAAAAGTTTGTCTTTTCCTTCCCCCATCATGGCCGCTGCGACCAATACTCACAACCGGATCTTCGAGTTCCTTCAACAGACAAACACCATCTTCAGTGACGCCCGCCATCTCACATCAACCCTTCCCAATGTTGAACGCTTTGCTGTGGAGCGGTCCCTTCGGCTTCTTCATGCAGTCAAAGCTGTTTCTACGCGGCTTGGCAATCAGCTGTCCTCTGCAGAGGACATTAGTCTTCTACACAAGATAGCAGACAGTCTTATCTTACCCCTCCAGCACTACCTTGACACAACTGAAGAAAATCCTCGACCACAGGCATCAACTATCCCATCTGATGGAACTCAGGGTCGACCACGGTTTATCATCGACCTTGAACATGCTCTACACCTTCATAATCTAGGAAATACCTGGAAAAGCATAGCTGAAGCAACAGGTGTTTCACGGTGTACTTTGTACCGTCACTTGAATATAGCTGGTGTGTCTCCAGCTCGCCCAGTGCAGACAGAAATTACGGATGAGACTCTAGATGAGATTGTCTCTCTGTTTTCTCTTCAGCATCCACAAAATGGAGCCTATATTGTTCAAGGTCACCTCCGTTCTCTGAATATCAACATACCTATCCAACGTGTAAAAGATAGCCTGAAACGCGTTGATCCTGTAGGTTCATTGCTCAGGTGAGCCCCTTCCTTGTTTCCCAGCTCGTACCTAACATCCTATTTAGACATCATGGTGCTATCAAGCGTCGCATATACTCTGTTCGTGGGAGTAATGCCCTCTGGCATATGGATGGGAATGAGAAACTTCGACCATGGGGTTTTTACGTCCATGGCTGCATTGACGGTCACTCACGAATGGTTATATATCTTGAGTGTCGTGACAACAAGCGTGCAGCTACAGTTGAGAGAATCTTCATGCAGGGTGTTAACCAAAATGGGTGGCCAAGTAGGATGCGTGGAGACTATGGAACAGAAAATAACGGAGTAGAGATGAGGATGATTACCAAGTGGGGTGATATGCATAAGGCCTTTATTCGTGGACGGTATGCTATCTACCATCTATCATTTCTAGAGCTTCCTAGCTGAGTTCACTCTAGATCAGTTCACAATGTGCGCATTGAACGTCTCTGGAGAGATGTCCGTCTTGGTGCACTTGAGTTCTGGCGTGTCCTTTTCCTCCATTTGGAAGAAATTGGCCTTCTCAATATGGATAACCTTGTCCACCGCATCTGCATTCTCATTGTCTTTTTACCCCGCATCCAAGCATTTTCTCAATGACTTCAAAGCCTTCTGGAACCACCACTCCCTCCGTACTGCCAGTAATAAGACACCAATTGCCATTTACGAGCTTAGCAAAACAAAAGCCATCAACCTTGGATATTGGAATAACGACCCAGGAGATGCAGCTTCTTCAGTGGATGGCCTTTACGGATTTGATGGAGAAGAGACCCCAGTACCTGAGGCGGAGTTACTCCGTGAACACGATTATCAGAGTGGAAGGGATAGTGATGATGGACCAGCACTGGCGGAGGCAAGAAATGTGCTAAATGGCCTTCCTGTAGACTCTGATGATGGTAATCATGGTATTAACTGGTATTGTCAAGCTATCCTTATGCTTCA
The DNA here is from genome assembly GCA_027627405.1 of Leucocoprinus birnbaumii. Classification (NCBI taxonomy): domain Eukaryota; kingdom Fungi; phylum Basidiomycota; class Agaricomycetes; order Agaricales; family Agaricaceae; genus Leucocoprinus; species Leucocoprinus birnbaumii. Next base: position 26,243 of record JANIEX010000379.1, on the reverse strand, counting down.
GGCCTATGTAGATAATCTGTCCTGACGTCTATATACTGAACATCTATGCTCTGTTTTGATTAAATCAATATCAATAATTATATTTGATTCCGGTTATCAAACATGTCTGATCCTTAGCTGACACATCATACCATGCCGGTGGCCATCATATCAGTTCAAGCTCAGATCAAAAATATAAGGCCCGCAGTGATTTATGACTTTGTTAAATTTGAGTTGATACAACTTGCACATTCGAGAGACCAAACCTGCATGTTTTGAACTTGTAGAATTACCATTTGATAGGCTTTATCAACCTGCAGATTTAAATTGTACCAACTTGTCAATTCTGAACATGCATGAACCAGTCATCCCAACTTGCTGAATTTGAGTAACCTCAACTTGTTCAAATTGAAACATGTTCAAATACTATGACTGAAAACTCTGTAGACTACTCAGTGTAACTTGTACATTTCTCGCAAATGTTTATGAGATCACTATTTCTGCCATACAAGGGCCTACAGGCTGCAGCCAAGTCAGACCCTGGGCCTGGGATCTGGCCGGGCCGGTGCTGACTCATCCCGAAACCTGACACTTTTCGAAAAGTGTCAGGACTTATGAATACTGACACTTTTTGAAAAGTGTCAGGACATTTCGAAGTACTGACACATTTCACTCGAAGTGTCAGTACAGACTCATATACTGACACTTTTTTGTAGGTACATGTACTGACACTTTTTTATTGTCCTGACACTTTTTCGCCACTTATTTTTTCCCCAGATCTAACATGATATATAAAAAGAGAGGGTTTCAATCTCGAACTCGCTCCATACGAAATGTCTCCTTTCATTCCGTCTACAACTCAGCCTACTGGCGCACTTGCACCCTTCAATACAATCTTCGCTATAGACGAAATAGCGGTCAATATTCTATCGATGTGTAGTCCAGCTACCATCTCCGTCCTCAACAAGACCAACAGTATTTGTCGCGCTGCAATCCATGGACTCATATGCAACAAATTACGAGTCACTATCCACGGTTTCTTTCCAAATCCTCAGAAATACGATCTCTTTTGGATCCTCCTGCACAATACCCGATCGCTTATATGCGGTTCTTTGGCCTTGTTTATGATCCTTCCCAGCCTCTTTACTAACGGCTGGGAACCAAACAACATCAATTTACTCCTACCAATCTCAGCGCAACATAAATGGTTATCGTTCATGACTGAGGAACTGGGTTACAAGCCTATTGAAGGAGAAAAGTGTCGTTCCATGTACCTTTCATCTGTATCAGAATTCAAGACGCTCTCCTTAAATGTAAGTATCAAATGGCATTGAAATAGTCAATTGCAACAGCAGACGACTGATCAAAGACTACTTAGGATTATAGATTCACACTTACCGTCAGTACAACTGACGATGCCATTTTCCCACTTATTGAATCACCCACTACAATCAAGATGAACGCCATAAGTTCTACACACCTCTTATCGATTTACCCCCACATGACCTATGGTAAACATTGCACTCATGGGTTACAGATCCCTCCTTCAGACACGATAACCAAGATAGTAAAAAGGGGTATATTTTATTATGACAGATCAATCTATGGATTAGGGGAGCACTGCCCACCAGAAGGTTGTCTGAGTCTATGGAGGAAATCATACGGGCTGAGAGGTGCAGGGAGAATTGAGTGGGGCAGTTTTGCATCCGATGGAACGGCAATTCCTGATTGGCAAATGTGGCTAGAAGAGAATAGAGAGGCGTTCCTAACAACTCACTACAAGTGGAAGTTGAAATCTTATTGCCTTTCCATGACCTGTTTCGAGAAAACGTTTGTTTAACTAATTCAGGTTTTAACACTATTGTTACATAACCTGTAAAATAGTAGCATGTACTATACTAGTGTGTAACGTAAATTTAGGTTAGTTATGACATCGGGTAAGACCCGTATTTCATAGTCTTCAAAACTAGATACGCTACTGTCAGCCTGTCAAAGAAAGTTCTTTCCTTCAACATCCAATACACTAACCAAACACTAACGTCCTTCAATTGATATCACACAGCCCCATTTACACCGTCTTCGTCTATTTAAATGTGCCTCATTCACATGATACTTCAATATATTAGTAAGCTTGAAACCAGAAGGTAGCCACAAATCCGACGGTATCTGCCGTCAGTTATGCTTACGATAGACCACTAAGACAATACAATTGACAAGCAAACTGACTAGTCAATTCTAGTTCAATAGACAAAGTCTTCTTGAATACTACTAATAGCATTGTATTATCCAGCAGATCTCTAATGCAGTAGACAGGAAAAGTGTACTAGAATGTACTTCCCATTCGACTATCCATCTGATGTAAATAGATCGATATAAGCAAATCAGAGTTCATATAGAAAGCAAACATACCATGACAAAGAAACATGATCCGACCAGAACGCTCCGGCATTTCCAATACGTCTGGATGTTTCATAGCATGAGCAGAAGAGCAAAATGACGGGTTGTAAAATAATATCAACCAGCATAGCCGCTGTACTGAAATCATGAATGCTAACTTCTTAAATCTTGCTAAGCGTCCTTTTATTAAACAATAATGGCCCTGGGACGGTAAGCACGGGCCCGAGTGGACAAGAAAAGAACCAATTCAGTGGATATGATTCCAGTCGTAAGCTATATTAGCAACGAACCGACCGGGATATAGCTATCGACCATAGATGACCTTTGTTCTTTCCGATAACAAATGAATGCGAGGCTGCGTTTGGACTCGGATATTGAAAAACAATCTCCATATGTACGGGGAAAGACGTTGCATTCTTGATATTAAGGCTCAGGCATAAGCAGTTATATTGCCACCGTTTCAACCGCTAAAGAGAATGGACAGTAGAACGGAGAAGTAGTCGACGATCCATATATGTCAACGGTTATGCAATAATAATTGACTATATGATGAAAGCGGTATCAAACTACAACAAGGAGAAACGACTCCCTCTCGCCGTATCCAATAACCAAACGTCATTACCTTGTAGTCAGGGTATCCGAACTCCAATGACTGATGCGGCAACAAAGAAATCGCACTCTTCTCTTCCATATAGCATTTTCAGAACAATCAAAGGCGTTCAACACTGTTATATTTATCTAAAACAAAGAACGGGTGACAGTGAGCATTAAAATGTATACAAGACAAATTGTAAAAAAGTGATCAGTCGTATTGCTTAGCTCTAGCGAGACGACTCCCATATATCCGCATAACTAATGATATCATCTCTTGACCACTGTGCCCGCAATCTTGCTCCACCGAACTATAAGTCCTGCCAGTGTCAGTAGCTCTTGCGAGTAACTCTACGCCCCAAAAGCCTAACCGTCAAACAATAACTGAAACGTTCTTAGCACAGCTTTACTCGATCGTTTAAATACCGTGTCGTCGCTGGAAATCCCGACACATCATACACGATTTCAATGAATGCAACCACTACTGTAAACTTCGCTCCGTGACCTTTTGCATCTTATTAAGCATCCTTTATTTCAGCCATTAAACAGGATATCATGCCATTTAACAATGACGCGACTTTTATTAGAGACGCGTTTTCAACCCCCTCTCGCACAGCTCAATACATTAAGAAGGATCAGAGACGTATGACTAACATTTCCAGTATGACATCGACCGTACGCTTCGTAGTTTTATTGACTCTGATTTGCCGTTTCGGCGATGCGCTATATAATCGCTCTGCCATATGCGACTCACCTACATTCATTTGTATCCAACGTACCGATGTCGATCGAGACCGCAACGCTAACTCCACAGTCCCTTCCATGCATAGTATGACTTGGTCTGCTTGCAGGCTGTGTCGCACCGGGGAGGGAATCTTGAACTAATGGACCTGAAGCCTATTACGAGGATCATAAATGGCACTCAGTAGCATGGATGTTTCTCGTCTTAAATTAACAACCATTTATCTGGAAGTGTAAATGTTAGTCGTGTACGGATGAAACTTTAGCATCGATCGGTCGAAGGCGTTTGATTTCTATAGTAACGCATTGATTGGGTTTTCAATCTTCCCCGCAAAACTGTACTGGTCCTTATCAGAAGCCTCAGAGTTGTTGCAATAAGACCCGGCTTGGATGTGTCTGAGTAAAACGTTTACTTGTAAAAGACGAATTTTCATTGAATCTTTCTTAGTCCGATGTAGCTCATCTTCCTAGATCCCGGGTACTGGTACAAGCGCTTAACAAAACGGGATTTTAGGAAAAGTATTGGAAAAGCTGTGCATGATGTCGCCGATTACGTATATACGAATATTCATCAGACCGCATAGATTATCAACACTTATCAAGATAAAATCAACATAGCGGATCAGAAAGCTTGACATAATAAGTCATGACGGTAATTGATACACCCAACTTGGGTCCTTCCTTTCACTACACCAAGTTAGATCTTCTCTTCCTTCAGAATACCAAATATCACGTTCACTACCAAACGGCGTAAAAAGAGAAAACCGATCTTTGATACGGCGCATACCCGATCCAATGGGTATCTCACCACCGGAACTTACACTGACAATCCTAAACCCGCGTTTAACATACTTTGCTAAATGCTTAGAGTCGGGACGTGCTATCATATGGTCAAAGAACGGCTATGCAAAGAGATAAGGAAACCACGCACACTTATCGTTCAATATGCCTTCCATCCTCATAGTAAGCACAGGATATAACGAAATGACTCCACGGGAAGTTATGGCGTTCATCACAAAACTGAAATCAAATCGAAGTATAGGATGAAGGGCCGAAGACGTGCGAGTCACTAAGACGTTAAACACAGGACCGGTGCCATCGGCATAGCGAGTTAGCCAATAGGTAGCAATAAGCGCTTCTTGCCTATACAGACCGAGTTGGATCTGACGCGTGTAAACAATGCGATAGCCATCGTTTTTTAAAATATCAAGTAGTTCGCTACCGTGGTCCCACGGAACATAGACGTCAAGGTCACCAGGTTCAAAGCGGGCAGAAGCAATGAGAATGGCCGTACACGATCCACTGATAACAGCTTTTGTCTCTTCCATGCGTTGCAAGAAAAGAGACGGATCGGTGCAAAACCTCCAAACGATCGAATGGACCCGCCCCTTCACTTCATAGCCAACCAAAGCGTCTAGTTCTTTGTTCATAAGACGCAATGACATGAGGTCGCGAAAAGTCAGATTGCCGAGGATGGCAATGAGTACGTCAACAGGAATGTTCCAAGGAAACATGATCGGGCAAACCTAGAACCGGCAATTAACGTAGGTGCTGCAATTTTACTTTATAGACAGAGAACTCACTGTGCGACAGGAAAGCAACCGGGGCTTGAAGAAAAGCGGATTGCACAATGATGATAGTTTAAAGCTCACGACGGTATATAAGCCGAGTTGCTAAGTACAAATCGAGATGCAGCCTTTAATCCATCTGTCGTAATTGCAGAGAAGCAATCGCACTGAATAACATCGCTCCTCTCAGCTTTCCTTTCATAGCTACCCGTTACGCATTGAGACTATAATATGAGCGATATATTCAAACCCCTCCCTCTGTAGCTGAGAAGATCTTTTGGGCGTAATTCGGAGGCATTACTACCGGTCCATCCTTAAAGCAACGTGAACCTGTTCTGGACGTGATAATCAGAGGCCGTGCCTCAAAATACAACGTAACCAATGGGGGACATACTGAACTGTAGACCGGGCATTCCAAATTCCATCATAAACCGATAGAGCAATGCATCGTGATCTAAAGTACCGCATTCAAACAAGAATAACTGGCCGAATGCGATCAAGAAAGGAACATACTGGACCTACGTGATACTGCTTCATATTATAATTCCATATCAAGCATAAATAGAGTTGGAGCGGAAATTAAAGCATAGGTACCCCAAGGGACGCTTGTAAGAAACAAACGCGAGGCCTTATAGCAATCAAACGACAATCGTCACAATACAATACTCCAGTCAATTCATATTGCCGTTCATATACATTCATCAACGGTCAAGCCTCAAGCTCAAGCCTTAGTCTATGTAGCTGGTAAACTCGTCGTATAATGACAATGACGTAACCAGTTCGAGTCAACCATCTGCATGACTAGAAATTTTTTGAGACTCATACAACGTCTCAACTCTAAAAGACTGTGCATCTGCTAATCACAATTTTACTCATGCGCCAACGAAGACATCAAATCTATAGTCCCACTGCAACTAATTCAGATGTAACGCATGCAATTGCTATGTCGGGCAATAAAAACAGCAACGAGCGTTAAAGTCTAAATTGCTGCCGTATAAACGCGACTATGCCTTTCACGTCGTCTGCGGAAGATGGTAGTCAGAATGGCAATTCCAAAGAGGCGAGGAAGAGGAGCTTCAGTAGCAGACAAAGACACGTATGTGCGAACGATTTCTATTCGTCTCGATAAGAGAACCTGCTAGACACGCGTCGATACTGAATGCAGACGGACGCCATCCACGATTCGGTGCCTTCGAAGCAAAAGGTTTAACGGCTCAGATCAACTTAAGGAAACGCATACTATTTATGGAAGAAATATATGTAAAGTTAGAAGCCGCACCCGTTCTAAGACCGCCCGTCTCGAATCACTATCTCGATTGAATTTTCTCGTATTTATCGGGGAATATAAAGATTCAACAAACCACTGGTTCGTCAAATTTCCTCCTTCCAAAAGAATGAAAAACGTATCATCGAGATAGTGAATCGAGACGAGCGACCTTGGAAGAGCACGACTTCACGTTTCGTACACATTCCTTCCAAAAACGAATGCCAATTGATATAGACAAGAACCGCGGCTGCCGTGCACTATAGACTCCAAAACCTGACCGTACCCTACTATTCAACACATTCCAATACTTAATGGTAAAAGCCATGCGCTACGGATCTCAGTGAATGGCTAACAAAGCACTCCGCACTGCATCATTCGATCCGTCTTTGTAAGGGAGACGCTCTACAAATTATCAACCAACATCGTGTTAGACTTAAGGAAGAAAGGAATGACGATATCCCTGCCCTTTACGTAGTGCCTTTACGGCAATTCGATACGAATTGCGCTCTACAGAATCTCACATTACACAATCGTCAGGCGAGTTGGATTGGAATGGAACTGATTCAATACTCCGTTTGGCTGGATAAAACGCTTCCTAAGGATACCAACCGCTCATGGTTATGGCAATGCTTTACTTACTTACTCGGGCTGAGCCTCAAAGTCAACTCAATCTTAAGAATAACAATGTCCCTCGAGTAGCAAATCCTTTTTGCAACAAAAATGCATAACAGAAGTTAATAGAGCGTCAATAGGCTACGAATCACATTCAAATTGTTGTCAAATATTACTAATGCGAAGCACGATGTCTAAAACCCCAGAAGATATTTTAGCAACCATACCGTCTGCAGCGTTCTAAATGCCCTCAACCCACCTGAACCTGGTAAAACTGAACGGCATAGAATGACAGTTATCTGTTTAAGGCCATCGGAGTATTCCACCGGACAGATGATTTTTTGGAAGGGCCAGAAACGAATGGAACTGTCCTCTCATCATGCTCAAGAAGATGCCACGCTTTAGACAGCCAAGCGGCTAGTGTTCGAGAACGGGGCAATGCCAAATAAAGCGACGAACCCTGTACAACAGCATTCACTTTAGTTTGAAACTAGTTTATATGCCGCTGTCGTTGTTACTCAATCGGATATCATACATAGAAAACTATGCAACGTCGAAATCAAGAACAAACCGAGCCGACATAACTTTCGTCACAGAAGCTCAGATATTTGCCGTGGACAGGCATGTTTAAGATGAACCCCAAGCGGGTAAATCTGATAAAATGACCAATAACGTCAAGGTTACTAGTAGGAGCGTGATGCCATAGTTTGACCCCCAAATATACAAGGAGGGCTAGAGAAAAAATGACCAAAAAATAAGGAAATAGTTACTCGTTTTCTACGGAAGTATGACTCCTATGAGGCTGGGAAGATCACACCCATTGAGTTTCCAATGAAATCGAGAGTCTGTATAGAGCGATCACTAACCAATAGAGACTCATGCTTCCTCACGTTTTCACACTCTACCCACGCTTGATGGAAGATCCACACTCAATTCAGGTCAAGGTACATTTTACAAATTATTTCAATCTCACCGCACGGCTACGCTCAACCTCACTCAGCCACGTCTGGCTCCAGGCTAAAATCTATGTGCCCAAGAAAACCTTAGTGCATTTGTATTGGATCGCCTATTTTCACACAAGACAGAGTCTATTCTATGCACCCCATCAGTAGACTCCTTTTATCCACGCTCCAAGTCTTGAAGCCTCTTCAATCTCTTTCTAAAACGACCTTCGAGAATCGAGAAAGCTAACGAACTCACAAAGAAACCGAGTCATCACCTAGAAAGAACGAGACGCATTCGTCACTCTCACGCTTTACTTGTCTGTAGGATAAACCGCGAGATAAATTACAGGACGGACGCAATCCATTCGCTCGTTGAATGGCATTTCAGTTTCTACTTTACGACCGTTGAACCAGACAATCATATCATTCTGATAATCTGAAGTTGATGGGCCAAAAAGAAAGGAGGACGTGCTAGAGCGTCTCGCCAATATCGATATTATGCATCCTTGCTAGGATGACCAGCATAGCCCAGGAACAACCGCTTTCACCTAACACTTACTGACTGTGAAGTTTTGCATTTGCTATACCTCTACACCGTGGTGATCGATTAAACCGATGCAAAGAAACTCATACACGGAATTCATCATCTGTCATCTTAGAGATACGGAAGCTGGAGACCCAGCAATGCCAGTTTTTTCAACAAGCATATGAACTGCTTCGAGATGCTAGATAGAACGTAAGTCTTGATATTTTTTCTTCCGGCCTTATCGCGATACTCACTTAATATGACTTCATCCAACCAGAATTCCACAAAAAGCCTTCAATACCTGGGAGTCAAAGAAGCTTTTAAACGAAAGAAATAATCGCCATAAAGTGCTTTTCTCACACTCGATATTAACCAAGAACACCGCATTAGTACTTTCTAGCCACCCCTGCTCTCTCTCTAGTCATCCCTTCTTCACTCTCATCCTTCTTTTCTCCACAACCTCCTCTTCCTCTCTTTATACATCCCTCAATGCCACCCTCAAAACTACCTCCACCTTAACTCCTATTGAGTCGTAACGATAAACATGAGCATAAACAACGTAACTTATTTTATTAAGTACTTCTCCTTTTCCGTGCTGACCTATCGGTTAAATGCATTCTGACAATTTCAAGGCTGATCTCACAGACAGTATATTGAGCGCGGACGCCAATAAAGAATCTTAATAAACAACAAGAAGAGCAATCAACATTAAAGAACGCCTTCACATTCGACCACAATGCACTGTGCCTAGCCCATGACGCTCTAACGGCTGACTTCCGCTGTCCATCATACACCATCCAACAATACGAATCACCAAGCCTGGGTTCTCTTGGAAACAATAAAACTCACATTTCGTGACGTTCAGAGACTGAACTTGACAACGTACGACACATACTAGATGGGTGAATCATTGACAGCCGATCCATGCATTATCAGCGGTTCAACCGTTCATCTTAGACATTTTTCAGAGCAAACTACACATATTGTGCCATTCTTGTCGACGATCATTAACAAATGTCTACAGCTCGCCCTTCCAAGCTATAAACTCTGGCGTCTGAATCGGACACTACATGGAAACACATTGTGACCCACACTCCCGTTCCTCTTACGATGAGTCCTCCATGTCAACCTGCATTCATACAGCTCGTTAATAACGAGCAATTCAAGGACTCAAACTTCCCTCCCAATCAAATGCGCCCGCGCTGATTTCATATATATATATATATATATTAAGAGGACTTCTAACCCAGCGGTATGTCTCAAGTGGAGATGATTTCTACATATGCAATTCACTGCCAATCTTCATCACAATGCTCCGCCGATGTCAACTAGACTATCGCATCAGTTGAGTAATTACTCACACTAAAGAGCACAGGAATAGGACGGTGCTGTAGTTCTTCTAATTACAACCGTCTACAGAATAAAAGCTTTCTGCTCAACTGTATTCTGTGCGTCTACATCGTGAAGACGGCCTGCAACTCAGCGTTGGGTTCTAGCCTCACATTCACGAGCTCAAACGTTGATTTGCGACGACAACGGCCTGCAATTCAGGGTTGGGTTCTAGCCCCGCTGTCGCAAATTCCTTCCGTCTACAGTCCACTCGCCTCTTTTTTATCCCCATCATCTCGTACTCCTCTCCGAGATACGCAATAAACGCCATGAAGCTGGTATGCTGCTTCCATCCGGTCCAATTCCAATTACTTACTGTTCACCATTCAGCAATCGGGCACTTCCATTCTCTATAATTATCCAAAACCGCGTCGTTCAAATAGAATTCGAGGCTCAGTACGTCCCCCTTTCCTACTGAACGTCTTGTCCAAGGCTAATCCGTTTGTGACCAGAAGTCAGCGAGCGGTGATCCTTCAACTCTTGCACAGATGCTTCAAGTTCCAAGACCTTCGAAAATACAAGAATGCAAAGATGCGTTCAAGACTCGCCTTGCACATCAGATTCTACGACCGTCATCGAAAGCCCTTTCTCGGCAACATCGATGTCGCACCGCTAAGCGTCGACGCCAGATCTTCGAACACGGACGACAACGGATTCGATCCGTTGTACGCAAATGAATCGGCCAGGCAGTACCGATTCCCACAATCTACAACATCGACAGCGCTTTTACAGTCATTGGATCCAGCGGCTATAAGATCCATCAAAGACTACCTACCCCTCGCGATGCTGCCAAGCGTTACACGCTTCAAGAGGTAATGAAATTGCCCGGGTTCGAGCTTATACCATGGGACGGAAAGTGAGCTTTTCTCTACAAAATCGACTATGTTGAATTTCTACATCTTTTCATGCACTTCTAGAAATGATCGTCCCCTCGTTACGACTGAAGGCCACGTCATTGGCGCTCTCATTCATGCCCCAGAGCGAGAGGACTTCCATGAAAACGCCCGTCAATGTTTCAACCTTATTCAAAAATTGGGAGCAACTCTTCCTCCAGTCCACCCGCACCGACGCGGCACTCACAAAGCAATACATATGGGTGTATTACATGGAGGTGGGAGTAAGGTACCAGTGATCATTGACAACCGCACAGTTGATAAAATGTCTGTGGAAAGGACTATCCTTGACAGCGAGATTATTACTAAACACATTTCGCATTCTTCAGGTGAGTAAGCTTGGAAGCAGGCAACTCATACGGCGTTTCATTACTTTTGATTTACAGCGGCACTGGAGCTCTGGTTCCCTAAACAAGCCGTCGTCTGTTGTGAAAACCTTCTAGCTCTTCTCAATCATTCAGGAGAGCTCGCACCGAACTCCTATAGCAGCTCCTTCCCCACACTCACAGTGAATTTCGACAACGTTGTCTGCCACAAGCACCTAGACGATCAGAATTACCCCTACTCTCTTTGTTCTATCCAACCGCTGGGCCCCTTCAACCCAGACGAGGGGGGTCACTTGATTCTCTGGGACATGAAACGTATTATCCGCTTCCCTCCCCACACAACTATTCTCATTCCCTCTGCTCTTCTTATGCACTCGAATGTCGCCATTCCCGAAGGTCAACAGCGTGCATCAATCATTCAATATGCGCCTGCTGAACTCTTTAGATATGTTGAAAACGGCTTTGCAACAGACAAATACCTGAGCGCCAATAAGCCTGAGCTGTTTGCTCAGAAGAAGAAGGAGCGAATGACTCTACCAGAGAAGGGGTTGAACTATTTTCTGACAATGGATCAGCTTATGGAATATCCGACCACCGACTAGAGTTTGACCATTAGATATTGTATCGCATATCTCTATCAGTAGTAGAATCTCCGTATGCTTGGAATAAACGCGATCATCACTGCTATTATGCACCGACTTATTAGTATAAAAAGCATCACCACTACCGCCTATCATGCGCTGACAATTTATGCATACAAACCGCTAATGTACGTATGATAAACCTAGTCAGCAGCTGCAAAATCATGCTTCGTTTGTGAAAGAAGACACCGATTTGTTTAGAATACTGGAACATTCCACACAATCAATATATACCGGTTTTACTCGAGCAAAGTTCAACAATTCCAGACAGACCTTATCTAGCTCGCTGATAGAAAAAACAATTACCAAATCCGTTGCGACCCACTGGGAACGCAACTCGGAAATCCCTTCCAGACGACGCCGTTCCTTTGGGTTCGAATTAACGAGACTTTTTGTAGGCATCGAACGCTAATGCAAACGTATGAGTCCACAGAAACTGCGGGAGACCGACTTGGGGATAAATACGATTTCAATGGAGGTAGTTTCGAGTTTGAGGCAGAACGTAAAATGGATGCAGATCGTAGACGCCAAGCGTCACAGATTTGTATCCCCGCACTGTTACCTTTTATATCCAATTGGATCTAAAGAGAGGATGCTTGCAACCCTTAGTTTATAGTTTAAGAAAAGACCTCGAAATACGGCAAACAACCACAGAGAGTTCAAACGGGAAAAGATGAGGAGACAAACTAAGGCGTAGAGGCCCACCAACGATATAAACGCGCATTGACGTCCTTAGATTCGTACAGGCTTTCAAAGCCACCGAGTACACATCGGCTGGAGAAGAATCAAAATTCTAAGAATCATATCATACATTCATCCGCGGATGAACGCACTAGAATGGCTAAAGAACGAGAAGGCACCCGTGAGTGAGACTAACGCGGATACTACGCGCAGCGGAAGCACGAACTAATATTGGATCGAGTTACACAACGGCCAATCCTCCTTCTCCTGGATCTTGAGAAATACGCAATAGACAGAGAGCTGGAGAAAGAATACTCATTCAATCGATTACAATGCGTACGGTGGATATATACGACGCATGGCATGCATCAATGCGTCTATTCCTGAAACGCCCATGAACTTCAAAACGTCTGAATGCGGCGTTGTCCATGAATTCTTGAGTTTATTCCAGCAAAAAGCCTGAAACTTTAAGCTGTGACTCAATGGTTCAATGAAATTTACTCAAAAACAGAGACAGAGCATTACTAGTCAACGTGAAATCACCGTCAGGCATACGAACTCAAGGACGCGGCAAGCTGCCCTACTCGTTTGTATGATAGCGTTGAAAAGGGTGCGCAGACTTTCAAGAGAAAAAAACGACCTTCGGCTCGAACGAGAAAAGAAGTTTAAAATCAGACGTTTGGACGAGGGTTATACCAGTTCAGACGCTCAAACTCTCAAATTTAAGAGACTCGGACCTGAAAAACGTATACGACTGCACTTCTGAACGAACCCAACCTCCTCGAGAAAAGACTCAATACTGATGGCAACCCGGTATCCCAAACTGTACCTCGCGATGTATCTCCTGACTCTAGAGGTGGAGAAATCGGTAGGCAGCGTTCTGCAAAGCCCGAGCGGCTCTGGAAACCTTACATCAGAGGATAGAGTAATAAAGTAACTAAACCGTGCATGACAGTCGATTCGACTCTGGGTAAGTCAAACAAAAAAGAATTTGACGACGCAAATGCCATAGAGAGGGCGGAACGGAACGCAAATGATAAATCAGTGATGCGTATGCGCGTCTCGTGAAAAGACCCAGTCAAAACGAGTCAAGGGAGCCCGATTCAATTATATTCAAGCACGCCTGCGTATTCGCCTTCATTGCATTAGACGATTACGCTGCAACTTAGAAAAGAACCGCAGGCTATAAAAGTTTGCCATACTAAAGGCCATAAACGGTCAAGTCAATGAAAACAAAACACGAGATAAGAAATATCAACCATTCCGAATTTTATTTCTAAGCCATCCGATTATACACTCCTGCAATCCGGAGTGACTGACACAGGGGAATGTGGTTATCCGAGATCCCCGAAAGGATATTTATGATTTATAGTCAATGAAAGACTGCCATCGGGTACTGGATATAGCGCGTTAGAACTTCTTTGGGAGAGGAAAAGCCACGGATAATGCAATGCCTGGGTATGGTTTGGACTGGAGCTAGGATAGACTCAGAGAGAACGTTCGCATTTTTGTGAAGACTTCTTCCGAAGTTCAGAAAACTGAGGAGGGGTTTTCCGTAGTTTAACTTCTAACCGAACTCTCAGCTCACAGAAGTAATTCATTGGAAAAATTGGCCAAGTTCATTTACATTATTTCTTTGCACAAAACGACGCCCATACTGAAACTTGAAAACTACAACTCTCTATACCTGGACTGCCGTTTTGAATAGTGCTTACGCTGCATTTGCCTTTGATATATGAGTCGGACGCGCATGTAATTCAGCATATATTCGATACGTTTGAAGCAGCCATGACGTGCTATGATATCGATAACGGGGTTGATTTTTGGCATCAGAAAGGGAGCCTCAAAAGGCACCCCCACCGAATCGGAGTGCATTAGAATAGCAGCTTCCTATACTGCAACTCAAATTTTCCATACATCCATTATTTGAAGGAGCCCTTGAATACTACCGCCAAGCTCTCGGCTCTCAAAATTGAGCTCAAATCAATACTCGAAATCCCTGCCGGTTGGGAGGCTTTGATTCGACTGCCTAAAGCCTCTGAAATTCATAGAAGTAAGTCCAAGAAACGCCACTACCTGGTTTTGAAGAACCGCAATGGATATTACGGTACTGAGTCTGGTTCCGATAAATCAGGTTCAGTATCACAGTACGAGCTGGTTCTTCAAAACCAGGTTTGGTTTTGTGATGCTGAATCCAATCGTTTAACACTCAGCCTGATTTCGCAGAACTAGATTTAGCAGCGCGAAACCCACTCTAGTTCCTTAACAGCAAAGTCAACAGCGCAGCACTAAGCCTGGTCCTCATAAATAAGACTCCCTTTTGTTGCCCCGACTCTAGTTCGCAGAAACCAGATTCACTTTCATTGCACTGATTCTGGTTTCCCAGAACCAAATTCAGTTTCATGGTGAGAGTCAACATCATTGCGAGCCTTATTTGCGCCAGCAAGTGCGACCGGCTCTCGTCCTAGATCTCCGTCGTCACCGCCGTCTAAGCTTGCCAACATTAAGGACAGTGGAAACGAATCGTACGCCTCCATTAAAGAAATTAGCCTTGGCACAGTCACAAAACACTTTTTCCCGTTTCATTTTCTTTGCATCTGCACCTTCGTGCATCATGACATTGCATTCAACATCTAAATGTGTGCGCCACTTTTACTATTTTTATCGGCATGATAATTGATGTCTCTGCATAACCCTTCAGAGTCTAGTTCTCAGAAACCAGGTTTCGTATCGTCTTGCGGACCCCGATTCTCAGGAACCAGAATCAGTTTCTTCTCACTGAGACTGTCTATGAGGAACCAGTTTTAGCATCGTTGTGCCGACTGTCATTTCTGAGAAGCAGAGTCAGTATCGCCGCGCAAGTCAACTTCATGATTCATTGCGAGCCTTGCCTGCACCAGTAGGAACGACCCGCTCTCCTCCTAGGTCTCCGTCATCGCCGCCCTCTAAGATTGCCGGTATCAAGAGGAAAGTTGAGCACGACGAACCCTCGCCAGTAAGAACAAATCATACGACTCCATTGGAGAAGTTAGCCTTGACGCAGTCATAAAACACCCTTTCACGTTTCGTTCTCATCGCATCTGCTTCTTCATGCATCGTGTCATTGCATTCAACACCTGGATATGTGCATCACTTTTAATATTCCTATTGGCATGATAATTTGCGTGACCCTTCAAAGTTTGGTTCTCAGAAACTAAAGTCAGTATGGTCGCAGTGAGCCCGGTTCTCAGAAACCAAATTCAGTATCATTGTGCTGAGTCTGGTTCTGAGAAACCAAATTCAATATCCTTGTGGTGAGTCTGTTTCTGAGGAACCGGAGTCAGTATGGTTACGCTGACGCTGGTTTGAACAACACAAAATTATTATATTCGCCTCCAACTAGAGATCATGAGATAATATCCGGAAGCTACTCGCAATTGTACGCTCCATTTATCAAGGTGCTTATTGATCAGCAGGTCAGGCTACTTGAGCCATTCGTCGCATTTTGATGCGATTGAGAACGGAAAGAAAAACCTTAGGACGAATAAATACCCCTTGCTGACCCACATGACTGACGGCTTTACTAATGCGGAGGATGGTAGTCTCGCGAGGTGCTATTTCCACATTCAGCTGCACTAGCGTCTATCTCCAAAACCTCTGGGTTGGCTTCCCTATAAGTTTCTGCAAAGCACCCAGCTGCACACTTCGTGCGGTCCCGCACATGAAAATTGTCAATCGTGAAAAATCTAGCAGCAAAAAATTCAGGCTCTCAGCGTTGAAGCGGTCGTACCGAGTACCCATTCAGCGGAGGAGTGACGACGAGAAGGAAAAAGCAAGAGAGATGATCCTGACAATCTACCGCATTGGCTACTGTTGAATTAAAATTGGCCTTATGAACTAGGCAGTGCGGGCCCAAGGCGCACGAGAAGTCGTACATGACGCATTTTAGTGCCCGAGGCCTTCACTCTCCGGGATGCAGTGAAAACCAATACTGACGCTGTTTGTGCACCATACTACCATGATACCACCAGTCACTGAGTCTTTTCTGCCCGCGTGTTGAATGGCATTTCCCGCAAGACGACGAGAATGAGTTATCTAGCTCCTTAGAGCACTCGCCTCCTCGCTAGTTCTCCTTTCTCTCATAACCGGATAATTTAGGATAAATGAACCGGTTGCATATTCAGCGGATGCTATAAAAGCACCCAGTTTGAGATAGACCGTCATAATGATTTACAATGATGTATATCTATGTTGAACACTATCTACCCAGATTCAATCAATTGATTATCCGATACGCTTGTACGTCAATCAAAACCTAATAAGGAAAACAACGCGCCTACAACGCCTAATCTAAGATTACCAGGTTGATTGAGATCTTGGCCTTCCAAGGTACTAGTGACGAAATTCTATCGAGTTCGTTAGCTGCCTCTGATGACCCAAATAATCAGGGTCCATCAGACATGTAGGTCGACAACGGCATGGTTGCCTCGAATGTAGAGTTCTTCCAATTACTGTATTACACCAATGAGACTTCTAAAATGAGAATCGCCTTAAACAGCCTGCTCACAAGACTATCTGCCCCCTCCCAACTATCTTCGAGAGCGCACAGAAACTGCTTCGCTTCCGTCCTGCGAACAGACATGCCCGTTCACTTTGCCATCTTTCAACTCCGCCTTCCTCATCACCGGTCTGCTGTAGTTCCATACGTTGCAATCAGCTCTTTGATCGACGAAGATCGATTCGCAGAGCGCCATTCAAAGCAGTTATTAAATAACCAATATACTCCACTTTACACAACCGTTCCCCTCATAGTTCAGACCATTGAGCTTCAAGGTAGAGGACGACCTCACGTTTCAATCCATGCGAATCGTTTGAAACCGGGCATCCCTAGCGACGTCACCGATTATGAACCTCTATTCCTGGTACGCCATCGACCTTTTCATCACGTCCTCATTTAACCATTGGATTACCAGGTCCCCCAAAGCAACGCATGCAATCCCAAACTCTTTCCACCCATCCAGCTCTTTGTCTCCCATCTACATCTGCCTTCTACTACTACAGTTCCCGTCATGTAATATCGGAACGGTTTCTATATTCTGTATCTAACCCGTATGTTCCATATGTGCTACATCTTCACTCGGCTCAAAGCCTTTTATCTCGCGATATGCGCCGCGTCGCATACCAGTCTTATCCTATAACATATTCTACCAATTACTATACATATTTCTTCATCAAAACGAAAATCAATTCATGGCAATGAACTTAAAGACGCTTGCAGCGTGGGGTCGCTATGCGCAACGTTGTTTGCGGGATAATGCATGGGCGCTTGGACATTGATCCCCAGTGGGAAACGCCCCGAAGCAGGAAAATTCAGAAATGAGCCCCGGGGATTTGACCAATGGGAGCGAGGGAAAATGATGTAGAAAGATTCAAATGCCGATTGTCCACGTATGTACGACGTCAGACCGCCATGTACATATGTATCGGATAGTAGACCAGTCGACCAACGCGTACATGCATGCACATACGCATGTGCACATCCCCTCAAATGACTTCGACTACATGACATATGCATACGTGGGACTTGTGGGAAATAATTGTGGTGAGCAGATACATTCACACGAGTTATATATACATCTGCTCTTGCTCTCATCGACGCTCGACTGTCTGCTGCGATCCCTTGCAACTCTCTTGTCCCTCGGTCTCTTAGTATGGCTCCAGATTCCCGGCTCTGCGAGGACTGTTCTCGATGTCAAAACACCCAAGCTAATCCCCTATTCAACATGGAAAAAGCATGCAAAATATCGTCCAAAACTCGCACCATCGAGGTCAATCCAGGAATTCCTCCAGCAAGAGGTCCCCAACGATTTGGCTGCCAACCGAGCCCTAGACACAAGGGCTTCTCCGATCAACACTCCCGCTCAAATGAGTAATCCTAGTGCTTCAACTAGTAAACGTCGTCGGACAGATACCGAGGAGGATCAGAGAAGTGGTAGTAGAGAGGCTCCCGGTCCTGGGGAATTGCTGCAGAACGAAGAAGGACAGGATCTAGAGCAGGTATGGCTTAAATCTATTTCTTTGGACAACGACTGAGCCATTCTTGTAGGATTACAATACTTTAGATACCGGAAATGATACTTTTGGCCATGCAGTAACCCGTCCATCATCCCCTCAGTTAGAAGCTCAAGAGGTTCCTCCTCCTCCTCCACCGCTGCCGCCGCCACCGCCATTGCCGCCGTTGTCAGTGCGTCCTGACTATGAGCAATTAATGGAATTTCTGGCCTCTTCCTCAACAGCGCTCCCGAAACTCAAATTAGCACAAGGATTTGTCAATTCTCTGCGCTCAGCTACCCTCGAGAACTCTGGGCTCACAGAAGAGCAGATCGAGCGACTACGGAACCCACCTCAGGAGCTTGAGGACCTTTCAGTAACTCCTGGGCTTGAATTCGGCCTGCGACTCTTCTTCGATCTTTCAAACTCATCGCGAAAGGCTTTCGAGGATGTTCGCAAGAGCTATCTACTCTCGCATCCTGAAAATGCCCTGCCCAGCTACTTCCAGATCAAGGGGCACCTGGAGAATATCAGCGGTGTCTCGCCGCTGGAAACAGACATGTGCCCAAACTCGTGTATTGGCTACACAGGGCCTTTCGCTTCATTAACAACCTGCCCTACCTGTTCAACTGAACGTTATAAGCCTGGTACAACAGAGGCTCGTCAGACCTTCATCACGATTCCAGTCGGTCCACAGCTTCAGGCGCTTTGGCGAGAGGAGGAGTCTGCAAAGTCTATGCGACATCGGCGCGAAGAGACACGCAAGGTCCTCGCTCAGCTGCAAGAAAGTCCGAAGATTCCGGTATATGACGATATCTACCAGGGGCGCGACTACATCTCAGCGGTTCAAAGAGGAGACATACTCGATGACGATATGGTTCTTATGTTGTCCATCGATGGTGCCCAACTCTATGAAAGCAAGAAGTCCGATATCTGGATTTATATCTGGGTTATCATGGATCTCTCCCCGGAGCTTCGGTACAAGAAACGCTATGTACTACCTGGCGGTTTTATTCCAGGCCCCGCTAAACCTGGAAACCTGGACTCGTTCATCTTCCCGGGGCTTTATCATGTTGTTGCGCTGATGCGTGAAGGACTTCGTGTATGGGACGCTGCTGAGAAACGACTTTTCGTATCCCGACTTTTCCACTTGCTCAATTGTGCTGATGGACCCGCTATGGCCGATCTTGATCGCTTCGTGGGGCATAGTGGACGCCTCGGTTGTCGCTTTTTCTGTCCTGTTGTTGGGCGACACAAACCCTTCCAACCGTTCTACTATCCTGCTTTGACTTTGCCAAATTCATATACTGTGAAGGACTGCGACCATCCTGACGTTTCGGGCAGGAATCTTCCTTATGGTACTCTCAGCGAATACTGCAAATCTCTTTTATGGGTCATGCAATCCAAATCGCAGGGTCAGCACGCTCTACGACAATTGAAAACTGGAGTATCTGCCCCGACAATCTTTCTAGGTTATCCTATAGACAGGATCCTTGCGATCCCTGGTTGTTTTGCTGGGGACATCATGCATCTCATTGCTCTCAACATTCCTCAGCTCATGCTTGATATCTGGACTGCTACTATTGATTGTGATACGAGCGCCGGTGATGATAAAGCGACCTGGGACTGGGCAGTTCTCAGTGATGGCCCGACATGGAAACGCCATGGTCAACTGGTTGCTAGCGCAACTCCATTTCTCCCCGGATCCTTTGACCGACCTCCACGTAATATTGCAGAGAAGCTGAATAGCGGTTACAAGGCTCAGGAGTTCTTGACGTATTTCTATGGGCTAGGGCCAGCACTGCTCTATGGGACTCTTCCTGAGAAATATTGGCTCAATTACTGCAAGTTGGTCCAGGCGGTTCACCTCATTCATCAGAAGAAGATCACTTGGGATAACTTACGTGACACTCATCGGCTCATTGTTGATTTCGTCGAAGAGTTCGAGAGGATTTATTATCAAAGACTCCCGAGTAGGCTCCATTATATTCGACCCTGTGTACACAGCCTCCTTCACCTTATACCCGAAATCTTCCGCATTGGTCCCGGTGGTTGCTACGCTCAATGGACAATGGAGCGATCAATTGGCAATTTGAAAGACGAATCCCACCAAGACTCGAATATCTGTGCAAACATGGCGCAACGTGGTGTCCTCCGATCACAATCCATTGCCGTTCGCTCCATGTACCCCCATCTCGCTATCAATCACACTGACTCTGCACAGTCAGAGGATCCTGCTCCTGCCGAAAGTTCAGCTTCCGAAAATCCGTTTTCCTTCCATGATCGCCACCCTGTATTAGTTGATGAAGCATCAGGAAACACAATCCGACAGTATATTGAAAAACAAGAGAATACCAAGGTTCCAGCTGGTTGGGAGCCATACATTATCCGCTCCTCTCGTCTCGAACTTCCAAATGGACAAATTGCACGCTCCCGTATTCGTGAAGAACCACTCCAGAATGCAGGCTCACATGTACGCTCTGCACGTTTCATTAGGGTATGTATTCTCTGTTTAGCTCTCTCGTCCCAATTCTAATTTGACGTTAACAGTACACATCAAACAATCNGAATAAATACGGCGAAGTTCAGTTCTTCTTTCGTGCACGACTATCAGAGTCGGACTCCTTGAAGAACCTTGCTCTCGTGTCATCTATGGAACCATTCAAGCCAGAAATCACTGCACTTTCACAAAACACTGTAATCCTTGCTCGATATGAAGGGAAGAAGTTGTTGGAGGTCATCGAGATCTCGAACATACTATCTGTTGTTGCAGCACCATATGCCCCCGAGGCTCTGAACCCCACAAATGACAAGAACATTCGCTATATTGTCACCTTGCTTGGCAAGGTCATGTCTCTGCTCATAAAGGGTCGCGAGTTCGTGAGACTTGACATGTGGTATCAAACATGTGCAAATACAGACTCCAGTTTCATGGCTCATATTTACCCCGTGATTTCATCGTTTCAGTCTTGGGGCCTCATATTTATCTCGTGACTATGTTTCCTCGCTCATGCATTGTCATATCTGTCTCGTGACGTGTTTCTCACTCATGCATTGTCATATTTGTCTTGTGACTACGTTTCCTCGCTCATGCATTGCCGTATTTGTCTCGTGACTATGTTTCCTCGTTCATGCATTGTCATATTTGTCTCGTGACTATGGTTCCTCGTCCATGCATAGTCATCTGTGTCTTGTGACGAATTTTCTCGATGATCAATCCCAGTGGGAAACGCTCCGAGTGGGAACGAAGCCAAACAATCAGGAAAGATTCTTTTGGTCTCAATTGAAAGTTGGTCCCTGCTTCGGGTCGGTTCTTCGAATTGCCGAGTCGAAACAATGTATATAGAATCATATAATCGACATGAATCTATGAATCGAGCCATTTCGAAAAGCTGCCCATACCGTGAATGACCAGCATGTACCTGGCACGTCGAAGCAAAACCAAGCAGAAATATTCATGAATTTATCTCATTTGATCCAACCAGGTATAAAAAAAAACGTTCAAACGAGGCTCATTGATTCAGAAAAAAGACGATACAGCCACAACAAAATCACAGCCATTCACAAAAAAAAAGAAAACTATTACTTCTCCCCAGGCTCAGACGACGAAACAGCAGGCTCCGGATTTCCTTTCCCCTCTATAATCTCCACTTCTTCAGTGTCGCTTGTGATATAAATGTTACGAAGGAGGTCGTTGTATTTTTCCCTAAATGTCGGATTGTGTCAGTACATTCTACATAGACGATAGGAACACTCACAATAGCTGGTTATATGCTCTCCTGGCGTCACTTAGCTGTGAGCTGAGTTGCAAAAAGGGCCTGTTTGCAGCCTCGATAAGGTGTTCTACTCGAGCGTGATTGAGGATCTGGAAGAACATAGCAGTCGTTGAGCTCAAGAATAGCATATGCTGAAAAGTCACTCACCTCCCGAGGCGTTGGCCCAAAGATGTATTCAGTCTGTGTTGGGCGAGAATCAAAAAACTGGAAAGGGTGAGAGGGAGAAATGGCACATACATGATCGTCTTGCTCGATGATGCGCACAGCATAAGGTTCGTCAAACTGTGGTGAGTCGGGGGCTTCGAGTAGTCCATCTTCTCCAGAGAGGTTTTCAATGAAGGGCAAAGGGGCCATTTGAGGACAGTATAGCGGGCAGCAACAAATGTTGTGGTATTGGGAAGAGGTGGTGGTAGTGATATAATCGACGTGAAGAGTCTTATAATGACAGCGAGTTCTAAAAACTAGACGCCGTGACAGTGGTCACGGCAATAACCTTGCTTGTCCGTTGTATGTGAAGTGAGCAATACTTTATACATAGCTGACCAGCCGCGGTACAAGTGAAAGAAGTCGAGTTAGTATTTACTGCTAAATGTTCGCGTTAAATGGTGTCTCTCCTCCGCCACTCGTCCCCGAGTGACCTTTGGTCACTCGCTGCTTGTGGCTCTGGAGAGTTTGTTGATTCCTGAAGACTTCAAGTTCGAGGCGACGAGGCCTCACTTGGAAAAGGCAGTGGCTTATAGAAGAAAATAGAGACCTTGAGAAAGGAGAAATGATGTGAACCGTAGCGAGATGGGTTTCACAAATGACATTGGCTTGTCCACTAGTCTCTGACTCTCTGGCGAATTAGAGCGACCGCTAGAAACTCAGACGGTTAGCCATGCACTGAGCATCAATCAGGTTTGTACTTATTTGCGATTGACATTGACTTGGCGAATTAGACCTAAGCGACTGGGACCAGGTTTGTACTTGTTTGTGATTGACACGGTCTTGGCGAATTAGACCTGTGGGGACTGGGACCAGGTTTGTACATATTTGGTTTTGACACTTTGGTGATGTTTGTTCCTGGCACGTTATTAGAACTTGCGGTGACCTTGACAAGCAAGGTGATACATGCATGACTTCTATTACTTATCTACCTGAGTGCGTCGCGTCGCGCTGATTCTTATTTACTTCCGTCCCCTTCTGCATCCTTCTTGGGCTTGTACGAGGCACTGAGCTGTTCCCATTTCTATGGAGATAGTGAGAACACAGATAAATGGGTAGATAATATGATATTGCTTACATCTCTCTCCTCCGTTGGTAACCCACTAAACATCATATTATATTCTGGAACGGTGAGCTTCTTGCCAGATCGCCGAACATAGTCAGCATAGAAAAGCATTCTAATGCATTATTCAATGATGTTAACTTTGCAGTGAGATAATATATATTGAAAAACGTACCCAGCAGTTTTTGCATCCGTCACTGGCTTTGCCCTACCTTTCTTCTTCGAAGAAGCGCCAGCATTCTTTTCCTGACTCTGTCGGTTCTCCTGGTCAACTAGAAGATCGCTTCGAGCGGTTGGACCTTTTGGCGATCCAAAAATATCACTCCTATGATTAAATGATAAGGGGAAAGTCTCGTTCTGATAGGATAGCACTCACATGGGGTCTAAAGGCATAATAACACGACTAGCAGCATTTTTGTCTGTAAGCGGCTGTCGTTCACCCTCAGGACGACTAGGAAGGTCATCTGGTATTCATTTTGAGTGTGATTGAAACAGCTGGAGATAAAAAAAAGCTTACCGAGCTTTTGAGAGTCGGAGCGTACAGAGCTTTGTTGTTGAATCGTTCCTGACACATTTTGAGGTGCTGGTGTAGTTTCTCTGGTGGTTCCATGAACTCACAGGTCGTCCTCTTGGTTTTCAATGTCCTTGAATGGTTGAACACCACCATCAGCACCCTGAGAGTCTTCTTGAGTAGAACCATTGTTGAGAACGATTGCTTCTGGGTTTTCGGTGAACAAAGATTCAGATTGATGAATTGCCATAGCCTGAGAGTTTTCCTGGCCTTCTTCGATAGCCTGAGTAACATTTGTAGCATCTGTTGAGTGCGAAGATCCATCAACGTCATCTGAATCCGGATGGGAGCCCCCACCAGAAGATCCACCAGTCTGAGTGCTATCAGTCACATTTTGAGTCGGCTGAGGAGCATCTAGAGTATCCTTAAGATTTCGAGAGCCAAGTACATCCACGTGAGAAGTGCCAAGTGGACTTTCAAAGTTAGGAGAAGTCGTCGCATCTGCTGAAGTCCCCTGAGAATCCCCTGAAGAAGAACGATCGGCCGCATTGATTTCTTGAGAAGTATTGACACGAGCTGGCACAGAGACATCATTAGAAGAATTCTGAGAGCCTGTAATAGTCTGGTTTTCTGCAGATCCAGAAGCACTAGAGTTATTCAAGAGCTAGGAGCAGATCAGAGGGCAAATTGTTGAGATGAAAGTTTTATGACGCACTTGGGGATCGATCAACATGTTATCGTCAAACCCTACACCTCCTTCAAATTTTGCGTTGAAAGGAGTGGCATCCTTCAAAAGCGAAGCATCGGGAATTGGTTCATCTTCTAGGCTGCGGTGTTCTGTTGACACTATAAGTTTGTAGTCGCACTGAATAAACCATTGGATTACTTACCTATCTTGAGCTTCTTAGAAGCACGCTGCGAAGTCTTTCCTGCCCTCTTCTCAGCTTTTCCACCAGTCTCATCGTCACCTCTATTTGAACCAGGAAACACGATCATTGCAACCTTTTCCGCCTTCCAATGTCCCTTGCAGAATCGGAGGATGGGGTATTGCTTGTACATCTCACTGAGATAGTACTTCGCATATGGAGTAGTGAGTTTTGTCCACGAGGACAAATCGGGCCGGACTTCGATGATTGATTTGAGTGTTTTGCGAGCCAGCTCACGGATATCGCCTGCCTTCTGAGCTGAAACCTCCTCGCCTGACTCTTCTTCAATGAACCACAACATAACGTTCTCTCCACTAGCCATACGTGATGATCCTCGCTTCGCCTTTCCACTATCAATACTTGCGGCCTTCTTCAAGGCATTCCTCTTTGCAGCCTCCTCATTATAATCAGCTTGCTTCCAGAAGCGTATTTCAGGGTATTTGGAGGACTCGAGGGGTGCAAGGAGCTTATCAACCTCTGACGATCCACAAGTAATCGCAGTCCCTTCCGGCATGCGAGTCGGCAGTAATGGAATGGAGCTATCAGCTGTAGAGCCAACTACAACCGATGTGATAGCCGGTGGATTTTGGATCAAGGTCTGGACACCCTTGAGAGCAGTTCCAATACGTTCCGTGAGTGTATTATAAGCCGTTCTGGCGGTTAGAAATCAGATCAATGTTGTAATAACAGATAATCAGTTCTCTCACTCAAGTTCGCCATGTTTAGCTTCAAGCTGTTTAAACTTCTCCAAAAGTTCACAATAAACAGGGTTCCGGTTCTCAAAAAGGCTAGTGTGAGTTGCAGTGGCGATAATCTTGGAAGTATTGTCCCATCCAAATGCGCCTGATTGGGGATATCCGGGTGGATAGAAACCCGGGGCTGGTCCATGATTGTAACCAGGTACACCCGATGAACCTGGTGCATTGGGCTGTGATGCTGGTGGACTGGCCTTGTGGCCTTGACTAGAGGCAAAGGGAAGCATGTAGGGTGTAGTAGTGGCAGAGGAATAAAAATAATGTGTCGCGACACGTAATATTAGAGTCACATGATTCAATTAAGAAGCTCTATTATCTACATCGTCGTCTTCTACAGTACGCTCTATTGGGCCTACGATTTTTCCTCCTATCTTCTCTACTAGAGGTCGCAAAATACATTGTGCGCCAACACCTTGCTTGGCA
>JANIEX010000378.1:0-34935 GCA_027627405.1 Leucocoprinus birnbaumii | reverse complement strand
CGTCACTCTCATAGCAGTGTCTCGGGGTCCTTAAGGTGTCATCTGATACATAGCCTGAGCACCAAACTGAGGGCTTCCTTTGAAGACGGAGGTATACCCTGAGCTTGCGGTCACCAGTCTATCAGATTCTGAACGGAACTTGAGAATTAATACCGTCGGATATCATGGGCAGTCAGAGTTTCATAGGTAACGTGGATATATCACTGGCACTGAAAGAGGATCAAGGAAAAGGTAGATTTACACATTAGATGATTAATAAATCATAACAAATTTTGGTGTTCTGGTATTCCCAGAGGGAACGTATCAAGTTTCCGACATAGCAAGTTGCTACCGAAATGCTTGGCCATTCTCTTAACGCTCTTGGCCTGTCTTCCATCAACCATCCAAGCAAGGCCAACCTCGTAGAACGGTGTTTCAGAATGCTTACCCTCCCCGCTTCGATTTCCCATTTTGAAACTGACGTTGACATCGGCGTAGTCCTTGACGTCGAGCAGAAGTCGCGCTCAAAGTCAAAGACCCGTGGAGTCGGTATCAGCGACTGTAACCGACTCCTCGAATCCTGTCGTGTCGCACTGGTGATTTGATAATCCCGAAGGTCAACGCCGTCAGCGACAACCCTCGCCGCCTTACCCTGCCTATTCTTATAAAAGACGATGTCGCCGTTGTCCTCGATGAAACAGCACTGAGTAAATGTACGGTAGAGCGCTCGGAACGAGTTCTAGAGTGTTCGAGGGTTGACCGGCGGGATGACAGGGTTTGCGCAGCGAAGAAGTGGGGATAAAAACAGTTGGTTAGTTCAATTGCTCAGCGTTTGTATAGGGAAGATCTCAGGAAGCGGCGATGGCAGAAAGAGCAAGCGCGGTACGAAGAAGAGGAAGCCCGCCCGCGATAGAAGCTTCCCTTATTAGACGAGAGAAGCCAGCATATCCACCACCCTGCGTGGGCGGAGAGAAAAAGAAATGTTTGAAAAGTCATATCGAGATGAATTCAAAAGGTGGTTTTAAGTTGACGCGAGCGAGAAGCAAGTTAACTCACGGTGGAATCATAATTATAATCCTCCCCAAGGACTGACTTGATGATGCGGGTCACCTGTGGCAGATTGTCTGCGAGTTTGGCATTTAGAGCGCATGGTTTGTGGATGTGTGAATGATCGTGTTATGAAGGCGGTGCCAGGGATTGTGTTGGTGGTGGTGATGAGTGGCGGCGAAAGGCCGTCGACGCATTAGTAGAGTAGAGGTATTTTGGGATAGACAAGCATGATATCATGGCATGCAAATCAAGGAGTAAAGAAGTCGTGAGTTTCAGTGTGTCAGACTATTTTGGCACTAGCAGTAGAGAGAACTCAAAGCACTTACAAAAAGGTATGCTTGAATTCGTGTGATGAGCGATCTGGATAGTAGTCGAGACAGATGGTGAGTATCCTTCGGCAATAAGGGTGAGAAAAAGAAAGGCAGGGAAATCCGAGGAGCACACGCCATTCACGGAATTGCGATGGATCTCACTATTCCGCCGCATGTCGGAAAAAGTGGAGAATGAATGTGATGAGAGATTAGGTAGGGAAGCAAAGGAGAGCGACTGTCGAATCAAACACGAGATTGTGTACTTACATGATCATGAGAAACGTTGTGTAAGAAGTAGCGTCCAACCCAGCCAAGAAAAGGCCGATCGACGGTTGCGAGAGCGCCTCGAAGAAAAGACCATTCTTTGTTACGATAGTGCGGAATGGTAGGATCAGAATGATGCAGATACGTGAGCATCACAATCCCTTGACAATTCAGGAAACGAAATGGTCAGGTCAATAGGAGCGCATTAAAGCTCCATCCAGGGACAACTCACAGTGATTAGCGAGCTGGATATAATGCCGACATCAGAAGAGTAAAACGACTAGATTGAAAACATGCCTGACCAGGTAGGGCACAACGTAAAGCTTTACGAATGCTGCGAGACCGACATGGTTGTAGAACATTCCAAGGAGACAGGCCATGACACCCAGTCCAATATCCGAAGCGATGATCCCGCGTCGCTCATGCGGCTTGAAAAGCGGCGATGAAGGGCTGAAGTGCTTCACAGGTGGAGTTAGTCAGTTGTCAAGCAACACGATCAGGTAAAAACGAAACTTGGCGTACGTTTGTCCCAGGAGGATACATGGGTGAGCCCATGGAGTTGTGCAGCAGGTATGACTGCATTCCGAGTAGCTGCATCAAAACCATCCTACCAAGAGTGAATAACGGCATCTCTTCAAATATCTCCTCATAATCCATCGGTTGCGCTTTTCCCTGTGGTGGCAGATTATATTCCGATCTCGTTCGGGGAACATAGTTCTCGTCGCGCTCCATGGACATCGTTGCTTTCTGTCAATTGCCAAAAAATCATTAGTAACGCTGTCAGTATTTTCATCGACATTATCCGAGAACATAGGCCCGAGGACCGATTGGTCTCGAAAAAAGGATGCGACATGGTGTCAAAAGGAGCACTTTTCGCGATAATTACAAGAAGCGTAAGCGAGAAGCAGAACACAACTCACGTGGTGGGCGTGATGGGTCGAACGCCATGAGAAGTAAGGGATCAATAGAAACTTTGTACCCAAAATCCGTCAGTGTCTAATTGATTCTCAACCCTGACGAGATTGAAAGCCTCGCTTACTGTGTGTAGAACAAAGCCAAAGGATGTGTTGACCCAAGAATAGGTGGATAGAGTTCCATGTCCTGCTTCATGACCTAGGCACCACAGGCCCGCGAAAGCAATGCCTTGCCAATGGAAATAAAGACACCAAGTCAAACATCTTGCGGCTATGACCAGGGTTTGCTGAGTGCTTGAAGCGATGAGCCCGGAAGTTGGAAACGAGGAGGTCGAGGTGAACAGGGGATCAATCTTCGTTGCCAAACTATAAAGCACCGCAGTGCAAAGGATATCACGAGCAAAATAGTAGCAGCCTTTCAAGGTAGATTTTTCGTAGAGGTGTTTAGGAATTGCAGTGCGAATGTCCGCGACCGTGACCTAGCGACACGCGGGTGAGTGGAGACAAAAATTGGCTGATGAGAAGCAATGCGCTGACTTTTGGCGGGCGGAAAGGAGTGCGTTTCCTTCTCTCGTACTCGGGAGAGTCTTTAAAGATCGACATTAGGGGCATTACAGCAAAGGCACAAGATCCAAGCAGGTGCGGTGTGATGACGGTGGGGAGCACCGGCCAGCTGGTTCAACTCGAACACCGTTGTATAACTTATATATATATAAATATGCGGAATGCGATATTTCGGTGCATCTTGTATGAAACGAGATCTCGAGCAGCGATGTCTAGATCCGGCATTCTGGGGGCCAGAGGGTAAGCTGAAGAGTATGCGGTAATGATTGCCTTGTGGGTCGATGAGGGTTGTCAACGTCGCTGTTATGGCTGATACAGATTCAGATGCGCCAATGTTAGTTTCGTTCCTGTATTCCCGGAGATGGGCAGAAAGAGCAGGACCCCAAACAGTCCTGCGCAAATTTCCGAAAAAGCAGACTTAACTTTATACTTTTGCGCCCGTGTATCGCCGACCCGAGGAAACTTAACCTCGGACGTCTTATTGGGAGATAGCCAGCTGTTTTGGTACTTTTTAAAAAGCGCACGGATGAAACAGCAACCCGACTCTTCTGTATGACCTCAGAGAAAAATGAAAAAAATAGACCCGTCCGTTAGGTTGAGAAGAATAATGATTAATGATCCGCCATTATCCACCTACCGTACCTTGCATCATAGTGTCTTACTCTACGGTTAATTGATGCGACCACAAGTAACAGCGGCGACAACTCACGACCAGCTTCCGGACAACTTCCCGCTTGCGTTCGACTGCTTGGTTGCTCCATAATTCAGGGGGCGTACCTCGAAAGTAAGTTCAGGAAGACGTGGCATTCGTGACTTTGCCGTCCGATGAAAACGACATTTTGTAGCGCTGTGGATTTGCACAGGACTTCTTCCGCTGAAACTCTCTCGGAAAGCTTGTCAGGTAAAGTAATGATATGGCTAGCGTGGGCGTCTTAGCAAATCAAGCTTTCAGCCTCAAACTCACCGATTCACCTTGTTCAAGGTTCGCCGCTTTGTAGTTGACCGAGCTCTTTGTCGAAAGCTCAAGATCGTATAGCCACGACCTCAAGGTCAGGCCCGGCCGTCTTCATCGCTCAGCGAAGTTCAACAATTCTTTGACATGTGAACAGCGGGTAAGAAGCGCCGATCCGGAGGACAGGAACTTACATGCTTCGTGGATAGAAGCTTCTACCTGTAAGAAATGGCATCTCCACGCTTTCTCAGTCCTGTGGCCTCAGAGGCTTCCTGTCAACGATTGAACGGAGTCTTAATCTCGTAACCCGTCGATCTCGTGTTGCCTTTTACAGAAAACACGTGCTTCTAAAGCACCTCTTCTGCTGTCATTTCATCAACCTCGTCGCGGCGAACTTAACGCAGATTACGACCACTGCTGGAATGGCTTGAACTCATTCAGCTGCATGCGTTCCAAGAGATTTCTACCCACATCTGCAACTCCCCAAGCGATATCAAGCAAATCGACCATCATTCCCGAAAATTGCCCTCACAGCCTAACTGCGGCTTTCCATCACATTCAGCTCTGGTACGGGGCCCGCGCAATCATATCGCTACATTCAGAGACTTTGTAAACACTTCCGGGGCATGATCCCATTACGAAGGTGTCAGGGGTCCTCCAAGTGACTCCAATTTCCTGGCCAAACGCACTCACATTCAAATTACAAGCATCATACACGATATCTCCATTCATCCTAGGAACGATTTAACACCTAAATCGTCTGGGTGATATGCATAAACTTCCGGCTATGTTACTTCTCCTGATGTATTCATCACAAAGAGTATAAGGCGGGCGTTCATCGCGGTAGATCTAATGCAAGATCACTGGCATTGGTCCGACTGCATAAATATGCATTTGGTCTTTGGCTGTCAGTACTACCCCTCTCATGTCTCGACCTACAGAAAAATACAACGAACAAGACCTTCCGGCATACACTCCATTGCCATGGTAGGTTATCCCTTGCGTCGGTGGAAAGCAGACTAAGCTCTTGCGATGCGTCATGCAGGACGTTAAAGGAGATTAGAGCAGCCATTCCCGCGAAGTATTTTGTGCGGGACACGCGCAGAGGAATTTACTTCTTAACTCGTGACTTGTTACTTGCCGCCGCCGCCTGGTCTCTCGCCCTCCGGATAGATCCATTGCTCAAGGGACCGAAAGCAACAGGGGCTATGCCATACCCGCTTTCGGAAGCCGTTCGATGGCTTGGCTGGTGCACCTAGTGCGTCATGTAGTCGTACACAGATTATAACTTTGCTAACTACTCTCAAGCTGGTGGTTCCAGGGTCTCATCTTCACAGGCATCTGGGTCATTGGACACGAGGTAATCGAGGGTTTCCCGATATTACGGGAGTTTCAATGAAGTGTCTAAACTTTTCTCGCTTCAGTGTGGACATGGCGCTTTTTCCGATCACAAGCTTGTCAACGATTGCTTCGGCTTTGTAGGCACCGTCGCTTGAAAGTCAGATAAACATGCCACTGACATTGATTGATGTTCTATCATTAGGTGACACATACTTTCCTGTGGACCCCATATTTCAGTTGGAAAATTTCCCACCATCGCCACCACAGCAATCATGGCTCCATGGAGAGAGACGAAGTCTATGTCCCAAAAACTCGCTCTGACTTAGGGCTACCTAAAGAGACTGACACTAAGCTTGACTACGACGAGATTCTTGGGGATACACCTATCTATACGCTTTACATGTTGATCCGGCAACAGCTCTTGGCTTTTCCTGCTTATCTCCGTAAGTCACGGCCCCTTTGGTCTCCACTGCCTGAGCCTTGGAAGTCCAACCTTATTCATGCTGACTTCAATTTTGTAGTTTTCAATGTTTCAGGGCAGAAAACATATCCCAAATGGACTAACCATTTTGATCGTAAGTGTCTGATTATTAGCACGACCCTGGCCTTCCGTGATTGATCTTCTCAACTTCGACTATCTATGATACAGCGAACTCCATTCTATTTACGCCCGCTCAACGAAATGCCGTTTTAGTATCCAATGCCGGAATAGCAATTATGATCTTCGCGGTCACATACGCGATCAGGCTCTTCGGCTTCGCAACAGTGATCAAATACTATGGCATCCCGTGGCTTTTGGTCTCCCATTGGTGTGAGTCGACTGTTTCTATTATCACCTTCTCCGAACGCTAAATGATATTTTTCCTCGCGTATCAGTTATCATGATCACATATCTGCATCATACAGACCCCGTGATTCCCCACTACCGAGGAAAGGAGTGGAACTTCCAGCGCGGTGCCGCTGCTACCGTTGACAGGCCGATTCTTGGCTGGCAAGGACGATTCTTCCTCCACGATGTCGCTCATTTCCATGTCATCCATCACGTATGTTTCTCTACTCACCCCTTGGATACTACATTGACTGACTTCTATCTTTCTTGATACGACAGTTTTTCCCAAAAATGCCTTTCTATCACACCCCAGAAGCAACTAAATATTTGAAGGCGTTCCTCGGCGAGGACTACATGACTGACGAAACACCAGCTTTCAAAGCCCTTTGGCGAAACTACAACTCCTGCCAGTTCGTCGAAGATGAAGGTGAGTCTCATGTTGTCGAGGACAACTTGAAATTGACGATGCCATGCTTTTAATTCAGGTGACGTGCTATTTTACCGCGACAGGAAAGGGCGTGCCGTTCGCAGACCAAAGAGCAATGGCTTGAAGAACGAATGAAATGATTTCAGCCTCCCCAAAATCAGTGACCGTGAACAAAGCTAAGCGTCCTAAGCCTTTGGTAGCTTGAATCTTGGCTTTGATCAAGTTTTCAAGTAATTTACGGATTTAAATCGATCATGTGCATTAATTATCCTTTCACAATCAAATCTCTGTGCATATTTCTGTAAAATCTTGTCCTGAGTCGACATCGTTGTCAACGGCCCTGGTCCCTTGCTGGTGAAGTCTGTGAGATCCATCATTTCGACAGCAACGACAGAGCAGTTTGTTGGCAGCCCTGAAATTAGCATAGGGGATGTAGAAATAACAAGAACAAATAATATTAGATGACTGCCAGCTTCCAAGTTCCGAGTGTAACCTTCCTCATTTTCGCTACATGGCCGTTGCAGTAGACTCCGTCGCGACAAGAAGCGAAGAAACAATAGAAACCGTCAAATGTCCTCCAGGCACTGCCGCTGTCAAAGCAGAGTACTCGGTTTTCCAACCTCTGAAAACATAGTATTCTGAGGACAGTTCACAGATACCTCATTTCGTATGCTGCGCAAAGTGTGCCCGATGACGACGCAGCAGAGGGATCGACGAGCAATTCACGTGGAAAGGCTGACAATCGAGATGGCTACCAACGAAGTTCTGGCCCTCAAAGGAAAGCACATGTCGAAAGAGGAAAAGAAAGCAACTCGAGGGGCGAATAAAGGTCGGAGGTTCGGGAAGACCAGAGATGACGTGGACTTGTGTTGGAAAATTGCGAATGGCTCCGACTGTGAATATGGAGAGTGAGTTTCCCCGCTTGCCGAGACAAGAGCTCTGTTAATTTTTGCGAATGAATAGCAAGTGTCGGTTTTCGCATGACATTTCTGCATATCTTGGTGCCAAAAAGCACGATCTTCGGATCCCAGAGTCTTCCGAGATCATCGACACCGCTCCATTCATTGAGATTGATAGACCGGTCATCAAACCTCATCCAAGCCACCCTTCGCTAGACTTGGCAACGACATGTCCGGTATTCGCTGAGACTGGCGAATGTCGGTGCGTATCACAGCTGATTTGGGCTCGAGATGTCATCTAACCTCTGTCATTTTTTCAGGTATGGTTTCAAGTGTAGGTTTCTGGGGGCCCATGTTCGCGTGGATGGAGAAAACGTCGTGGTGATCGGGGATGAGGACAAGAAAGCGAGGTCAGCTCTCACGGCGAACGAGTTGAACTTCGCGAGTAATGATGTGTTGAATTCTTTGCGAACGAAGAAGGTCAGGAATACAATCAAGACGAAATCCGGGCTACTAAAACAAATCCTAGTATCCTCTCCCTCTATCTACAGCCTACCTCAACGACTTAAAGGGTACCGAAGAAAAAGCGGATAAACCGTCCCCTGTATCCAACCCTGATACGATGGTTGTGGCAGAACCGGAACAGGACCTGGATGCAGTCATGTCGGCGCCCGAGAATACCGAAGCGGCGCCCTCGAAAGTAGATGAGCTTATCTCAAAGCAAACAGGAACTTTCCATGGGGCGGATGGTGATGTTGATGTCCCAATGCGATATCGTGAAAAGAAAAGGCTGCATTGGACCGGGAAGACATGTTCGTGGGCTCATCTTTTGCGAACGCAACGACTGAGCTGATAAAAAATTTAGATCTAGCACCATTGACCACAGTTGGGAATCTCGTATGTATTACTCTTATTCGATTGCTTGTACTAGCTGACATCTGGGACAGCCGTTTCGCCGGCTTTGCGTGACTCTTGGGGCTGATATTACATGCGGCGAGAGTAAGCTCTTCTTCGATGATTCTGATTCATCACGCTGAATTTTACTATAGTGGGTCTTGCAAACTCCTTCCTAGCCGGATCGAAAGAGGAATGGTCACTCGTACGTAGACACCCATCAGAAAAGATTTTTGGCGTACAGGTCGCAGGGAACAAGCCCGCAAACTTGGTCCCCACCGCGGAGGTCATCGCCAAGGAGTTAGCTGGAGGCGTGGACTTTGTAGATGTGAATTGTGGATGTCCAATTGATCTCGTGTTCAAACAAGGGAGCGGATCTGCCCGTAAGTCATCATTTATGAGCTGATCCTTTTGATTGATTGACGGATGGGGGATTATGAATGCCGTAGTTATTGATGCCCCCGGTAAATTGGGTAGGATTGTTGTTGGAATGAGCAAAGTTCTTGGGGACATACCTGTAACGGTGAAGATGAGAACTGGTGTCAAAGACGGAAAAAATACTGCCCATAAGCTCATGCCTCGGGTTGCGGACTGGGGTGCATCTTGTTTGACGGTGAGGCTCCAGCTCGGCCAGCTGAGTTTGTACTCATATTCGACAGTTACATGGAAGGACTCGGCAACAACGGTATACTCGCCTTGCGGACTGGGACTATATCCGGCAGTGCGTTGAGGCAGTGCGAGCTCAAGAGGAGGAAGAAGATTGTGCGTGTAAATAATTGTGATTGCTCTCCCCTTCTTGACGATTCATCAGTGCCTCCTATACCTATTTTTGGCGGAGGCGACTGCTTCTCATCACAAGACTATTTCGAAAAACTTGAACGCGGTAAAGTCGATGGTGTTATGATCGGGCGAGGAGCCCTCATCAAACCGTGGATTTTCACTGAAATCAAAGAGCGTCGGGAATGGGACATCAGTGCAAGAGAACGATTGGATCTCATCAGAGATGTAAGTTGGAGTGTTACAATTTTGAAGGGCAATTGTTCATTCTGATTTGAATAATAATTTAGTATGTGAATTACGGTCTCAAGTACGCCTTCTCAACTTGTTGCTATTCCTTGTCTGACTTCTTTTAGTCATTTCGGATCTGATACTGCCGGTGTAAACACGACGAGGCGGTACTTGTGCGAAGCCTTATCCTTCCAATATCGTTACGTCCCCATCGGGCTATTGGAGAATCTACCTGGGCGGATAAACGACCGAGCCCCGGCTTTCCGAGGCCGTAGCGACCTTGGTAAGTGGATGTATAACTTTATACGATATCAGAGAGAGAGACTAACACTCTACATGGAAGAAACCCTTCTTTCAAGTGGGGATAGCAAAGACTGGATCAAGATTTCAGAGATGTTTTTGGGTCCTGCCCCTGATTCCTGGGTCTTCGTACCTAAGCATAAAAGTAATTCATATGAGAGTCAAGGTTAACTTATGAAGATGTAATGCAATAATGATCGTATCAGTAGACGATGTAGTCACGTAGCTACAGTCGTGAAACTTAATGTAGTTTTAAGTACGAGTTCAACTCAGCGAGCTGAGCGCTTATAAGCGCTTATCTGACTACTGTCACCAAAATAGACGATGTTGTGACGCGTTTGTACCAAGCTTTATCAAAGCGATGACATTGGAGTACAATATACTGACGTCCATTGTCACCCCATTTTCTGCCATCTTCTCCACTTGCTTTGATATCCTTCGCCCTGGCAGAACCCGTGAAACATGCAAACAGCACCTCACATCCCCCCGGAGACCACGGAAGAAACCGAGCAGGTTAATTTCCTGCTTGAGATGATGGGCGACTTCGTGAGCCGAACGGAGGCTCTGGGGGTATTTCGCAAACACAAGGGAAATGTGGAGAGGGCGGCAGACGCGATAATCAACGGAGACAGGGGAGAAGACTACAACTGGGACGGCAGCCAGTCAACTGCGCCACCAGGATACTTGCAATCCACTCAACAAATTGGTCTACAGCCCCTCAAACCGTCCAACTCGGGAGTCATTGATCTTACAGGCTCAGACGATGAACTCAATAGAGCCATGGCCATGTCCCTGGAAACTGAAACTACGTTTGGTCCTAGCAATCGTCCCCCAGATTCAAATTGGGCAATGGTACCTACCGATGTGAGTTTCTGACACGTACTACCACGGAGCCCGATGGCCTGAAGCGGGAATTAGCAATCAGGAGACAACCCCGTCTTGTCCAACGAAGAAAAGTCATACAATGACGCGATCCAGGCGAGTCTGGAAGACTTCGCATCAACGAACGAGTCGGACTTTATGCCGATCAATAATGTTCGGGAAGGTGGAAGGTTTGCAGTCAATCCACCCCACCGTGAACCCACTGACTTCTTGCGTTCTGTGCTGCCTAGACCTGTTGCCTTAAGATCGGATAACCCCTCACTGGCATACGCCGCACTCGTACGTTCCATGCCACCTTCGCCTGTCTTTTGGCTCAGGAATTTCGCGTCTATAGTTGATCCAAGCCCTCTTCTCGGTTCCGCAAGTTAGGGAACGCGTGTCGAGCATTAGGCTACCCAATATTCGCGACGATATTCCGCGGGAGTCTCCAGGCAAGTGCGACCCATTTAGTAATACAACACCTAACAATAGCTTTACAGAAAGGGCGGCATGGAACCTTGTGGAGGTCTTTGTGAACATGGATCTTGCTCAACTTGCTACCATCATCGATACCGAAGTCCTCCCTTCACTCATGGCACAACCCCTCCTAGATCACAATGCCGTTGGTGCCAGCACTGCAGGTGAGTATCACGGGCTCTTTACTACTTCTACTTCGTTCATTATCTTCGTCGTAGAATTTGCCAAGGTCGTCGCCGACGTCATTGAAGGCAATTTGAGAGCCCAGGGAGTCGACGATGAAGAGTAAGTGTCACTCTTCTCAGGGTTGCGCGAATGGGGTTGCCTACGGTTCTTCCTTAGGGCTCGATTAATGTATTTCACTCATGCTCAGGTTGAAATCCACCGACGCATGCCTCCTGGAAGAAGATATTACAGCAACAGCCACTCCGTTTTGGTCGAGTATGGCAACGACAAAATCCCCTACACCGATCTCATCTCCTGTCTTTCTGGGACCCTCTCCTCGTGGGCAGACAACGGGGAGTCCACCCATGATGTCATCGTCAATCCCTCGGATGTGTTCTGTTTCCGCCTCCAAAGGCTCGTGAACGAATCAGGGAAACATAGCCCTGAACCTTTCACCTTCCCAAAGTCTATCTACTTGGATCAATTTCTACTAGGAAACCTAGAACTAGCCAACAAGACACGGATGGCAGAAAGGAGGCTGTTGGACGAAATTGCAGAGTTAACTATGATGAAAGAAGGTCTAACAAGACACAATGTACGATATCTCACCAAGCACTGTTGTTAACGACTTATGTTTGAAGTAGAACCGGGATGTCCTCAAAGACCTTGAAGGAACTTTGTACTACTACGAAAATGTTGCTGATGCCGGCGATGACTTTGAACGGGCAGAAAGCTTGAAGAGGACGAAGACGAAGTTGCAAAACGTAGTTGCGAGTATATCTAGGAAAGTTGAAGGTAGACATGTCTGCTGACTGTGTTGAAGATTTGGCTGATCTTCCCTCATAGCCATCGATTACAAGATTGAAAAGCTTCAGACAGAGGTGGCGGGGATCTACGATATACCGGAGCTGCAGCAACATCAAGTTCGTTTTACTCTTTTTGATGCGAATGCTGCTGCTGACCCACTTCTAGTATGATCTTCGTGCGATTCTCATTCACACAGGACTTCCAGGACGAAAACAAATCTACTCATACGTGCAAGATATTCATGGGGGCATGGTGGAAGACTGTCGACTATATCGTGACAGAGGTGTGTCCCCTCTCTTCAACTTGAGTCTTTACAAGGTCTTATGGTTCAAAGGTTCCAGAAGAAACGGTGTTCTCCGATCCGACGGGCCTACACCTAGGAGCCGGGCCGTACATGCTGATATACAGCCGTCATGTCGAGAAAGAGAATCTTGTTACGCCGCAGTGGCCCCGAATGTTCATTGTCAGTGACTTTCCTACAGGTTTTGAGACCCACAACGCTGACGAGTCCGACAGGAAAGCGTGGAACAGCACAATCAAACCCTACTTTCCTACCTCCCTCCTGAGGTTGTTGCCAAGACCCAAGCTGTAATAACAGTCCAGGAAGCGACTCCGCCTCCACCATCTTCCTCCCCTGAACCATCTCAGATGAGACGGCTCAAGTCTGAATAAGCTTCTTGGTGTTTTGTCTGGATTGATAATAGCTATAAGTCGGCATTTAAACGATCTTGACTCAGAGGATGGGCGCTTGTAAAACTTGACGACTGACGTAATGTGTTTGTATGAATCTCTGGAGTCAAACAGTTACCACCTTTAGAATTACCTCAATAATTAGCTCCTGTACTGTATTTGTACTGCTTCCTTCTCNTCCGCGAAGCTTCGGGTTGTTTCCACTCCTNCACCCGGTTTTCTCGCCAGCAAATCGTATGGTCTCCGCAGATAACCTCAATCTTGATGTNCTTGAAGAAATATTTTCCTACCTTCCCCACGGACCAAATCTCGCCTCCATCGCATTGGTTAGTCGGTCATTCTTGGAGGCGGTAGTTCCTCGGCTATACAGCAGCATCTCGTTTCATCTGCGACAAGCGAAATGTTATCCAGAAGTGAGTTCTGACGGCNTTTTACGCGTCNTTTCTCATTGAACGGTATGTTCGGGACGGCAAGGTCATGACACCCTTCAGTGCAATATTAGCACATCCTGATCTCGCTACATATGTTCGCAACGTCGGTGCGATCAAGATGTCTTCTCAGAGACAAGTCATACTTATTGTGTGACTCATTAGAGATTTTCGAGATCCCAAAAACCTTGAAGGCAAACAAGTCCATCCCTAATGCCGCGTTTATACGAGAATGTACTTCTGCGCTCAAGCTCTGCCATAATATCAGCTCGTTCAAGGTCATGGTATCAGGAGCAGCCGTGTACTTTCTCCCCTGCATCTCCGATAAATCGCGCTTAGAGAGGCTATGGCTGCATGCCAATCTTACNACAGCACANTCGGAGACTCTTCTCACCCTGCCTTCANTCAAGTCATTAGAACTTCAGGCCGGATCGTGGAGTGTNGCAGATATTTTGCCGAAGTGGATACAGACGAGTTTGCACCGATCGTTGAGGCACTTGACNCTTTACGTGAGCTTCTTTTCTTCTTGTATCCGCACNTATNCATATCATTCATATTGAAATCTAGATGACGACTGATCTTAATGAAGAAGTGTTGGAAGCTACACTAAAACAGCTGCCTGAACTACGCGGNCTGCACGTNATCGGCTGTCCAAAAGCTGATCACAACTGTGTCTTGCGCGTAACAAGACATACCCCTCTACTAGAGAATCTATCCATGTCGACTTCGGTTCGTTTTCCCGTTACTATCAGGCACAAGTGACGTTTCTGATAGAATCGTTATTTAAGGAAGTGAACAAAATCATTGGTNTTCCACCATCCGAACTCAGTTGTATCCGAAACCTTGCTCTGGATTCCCGATCGCCCGATGCTCAAGAAATTCTATCTGCCGTTCTTCAGCANCTACGGGCTACATATTTNCCATTGACATCGTTTAAACTTCGGGTCTCGCAGAAGAAGGTCGTTGTTCCTCTGGACCTCATCAAGGACCTTACCGAAGTGTATGGTCATAGTCTGCAGAGGCTGTCGTTCTTGGACTGCGAGATTCAAACAAAGTCGATCAATCATATCTGCAAATCCTGTCCGAAGCTTGAACGGCTGGATGTTGCAATTCCAATGAAAGAAATCGTGAGGCTGTTTCTTTTCATCACCAGGTATCGCTCATTACTTTCCAGGGCACCTTTGGCAAGGCAATCTCTCANGCAAAGAACCTACGGACTATNGTCGATGTCAATTACCATGCTCAGCACGGAGCAAGGTTATATCTCACGTCTGANAACGTGGAGTATTTCATGAATTATGTNCCCAGTCTGAGGGCGATCATCGACGGGAATCGAGTCTGGACAGTNAGTTTGTGCAGCTTCTTGACCGAAAACCAGCTGATCNNTTTCTGTTTTTAGCGTCAACGAACGCAAAACAACCTTTTNCCTATNAGTCTGGAAAGGAAGCCGACCCGAAAATTNGGGAGTTACTGGTTCCTACCGCAAGAGGTGTAACCTGTGCCGTAGGCCACGTGTGTAGCTCTAGTCGGACCCATACTCCGGTGAACCCTCTTTACTCCATTCGCATGCTGTGATACACCCCGTGTTCGAAGGGCGCTGACGTGTTTTGTTGTCATGATTANAATANTNATAATGCTACCTGCTAAATGCTCGNCANCTTTCTAATACTTATACAAATCCGGTTCTCCGAACCAGGACTACGTCACATCTAGATTTTATTTGNNCTAGCTGTCCGAGTTAAGGCACAATTNTTCAACGCCTCGGATACTTAGAACCTATAATTTACTAATCACCGTTTTAGTTTTTCATTCTGGGACATCATTGGCAAANTATCGTGGCTAAGGAGTGTGAGTCCCCCAACGGCGCTAGCCAGCGCGAAGAACAATATTTGATTACCCATCCTCTGGAGAGATTTTGTCAGCAAACTCTGGTCTCGTATAAGCGCAAGGCTCTTACTCCTTGTTTCGACGGNCCATAAGAGCGTCGGGATAATCGTGCTGGTCCGTCNAACGTTTCCACCACCAAGGGCTCAGAAGCCATCGGAAACGAGGCAGGTGTATGATGTTGTCTCGTCTGCCTCGTGGAAGGGGAGGCTGGGTTTAACGCTTGCTCTATGCGATGCTGGAAGGCAAGAGGAAGNTTACGTGGCCGAGCGGGCCCATCAAATAGNACAGGTGTAGGAAGAGCGGAAGGAGGAGGACGCTCTAGTGATGAAGTCTGGTTTATNGATCGAGGCTGCCGCTGAGCATGTTTCGATAAGCTCAGGNATTCTGGATTCTGACCCAGGCGTGAAGGAACGTCGAAGATATCAAAAATGGGAGCGAGAGTGATTTCTTCNGGCTCGCTCGTTGGTAGGGCCCGAAGAGCNGTAGCACGACTNGGCATTGACGAATGAACAAGTCGTTTTTCGNGATGANGATCGTGAAACCGCGAAGCTCGCGCGGGCGCTACTGCGGATAGTTGTGAGGGCNTGGTGCATGATAAANTGAGTTTTAGTAAGGAGGAACNANGGGTCTAACGTAGTTCAATGAGCATATATAAACTCTTGTTCCCGAGAAAATATCGGGAGATCAAATCGAGTCATGAGGGTAAACTTGTCATGCAGGTGGCTTTCTCCGGTAAGTAGCCGCCTAATTGGGATGAAGATGCTGGTCGTTTCTAAGCCATGAGTNGATTTTGCATCATGTTGAGCTTCATTGTGTGTAAGCAGGGATGTGGACTCGCACTAGAAGAGTGAGAAAGACGCCAAATTTCCATTTGAAAAGTCAAGTCTTGGCGAGTTTCTGATTCAGCTTCGAAGTTCATTAATGCCCGAACCAGCCAAGTTGTCTCAGCAGCGGACATGATGCGGAGTTAGACGAGGTTGCTTTGAGATCGTGGAAGATATCTTGNGTATCTATGGAGGTGCCATGCCGTTCATGCACTGGACCGATATCAATCCTTGGGCCAGACTTTAGCGTTTACTTTGCGCAAGGCAGTATATATCGGTACTTTGACTGTTAAAGCTTTTCTTTTCAAATCGTATGTGCTTTAAGGGTAGAGATAAGGTAAGAAATGAGATTTACTGGTCGATCGTCAGCAAAGTATGTGAGGCGATCCATAAAAGAGTACTCAAGGATTGGATTGTTGCCGCTTAAACGCCACCCTGATGTTATAATTATACTACCAGGCAGCAAGCGACAATGAAATACACATCATGACGATCGGCAATGAATCTGCCGACTGTTCAACACCTATCTTGTAATGCCATAGAGAGCAACATCAGATANTCTATCGTCTTCGGTACAAGCGAGGGCNGGTNCTGAAAGATGGTAGCATTCTGGCTCATCGTCCAGCTTNGGCTCGGTTCGAGGACTCAGTTCATCCCAGAGAGCAAGAGTGGAGTCGATTCTCATTCATTCGCAAATGCAGAANTCCCAGTGTCACGCCGCTTCAAGAGTCAAGACTCTCGGTTTCCTTTTGCCTCGGATGATCTCACGTTTTCGAAGTGCTCAAGGGCACGGCCAAACGAAGAGATAGTGGCGGGGACACAAGGATTGATGATCTAGAAACCGGCNCCTGACACTNCTGTGTTGGGGTAAGAGTACAGATCNGGCGGTACCGACCTCCTTTCAGTGTAGTAAGGAAAAAGGAACAAAAGCCGTTTTAGCAAAGCAGAGGCCGGGGGATTAAAACCAAAGNGGTTGAAAGCTGAGCTCGCAAAATTGTCACAAACTCCGGACGCGGTGGGCGCGAGTCGATAACAGTTGTTACTTAAAGTTCAAGTNCTCGCCGAGGCCATGTGCAAACCATGTGTTGAGTGACCCTGGGAGCATATTGTTGCTTGTTGTTTGATGTTGATGATGTCGGAGGTCTTAATCTTAAGTCACAAACAAGCTCTCGTCAATTGTTCCGGCCAGGTTCCGAGGCCCGAAAAAGANGCTGCTGACCATTCGCTGAGCTTTGTCGAGGATTGAGTAGCCACACATCGTGAGTAGTCAGGGATNTACTCAACTCTGTTATCTNGNAACCAGGTCTCCTCGACTCTCAACGAGGTTGAGCATCAGTGCTTAATGTCAANACGGATTCCCAGAATTNCTCTGCAGCCAGCCCAGCCCCTTACTACTCGCCGACTATANTCCTCTATACAATCAACGCCCTTGACCCACCAATTAGATGATGCTCCGAGTCCCTACCCCAAGTCCGTGACATGNATGAACTTGCCTTTNCTGCAGCCAGGACCAGCCTGGGCCCTGAACCTTGCGGACAACACGTGTTGGCTGCATAATACAGGCATATTTAATATACCTGTAACAAGCGATTCTCGTCGTACATCTAGTTTCATCTGCCTCAAAGGTGCATGAGGCGTTCCGATTAAACCTCAAAAGGCCTAAGAATCGAGCCCCTATTCTACCCACCCTCATCATGACCCTCAACTCGTCAGCGTTTGCCTCGGAGAGCGGGATTCTCCCACAGCACGGGTATCGCTCCGACACAAGGCTTCAGTCCTTGCTCTCGGAAAATCCATATCTCTTTCGTATCTATACACCCAAGGAGCGCTCCCCATTCTTCGACGACACCGATCCGTACTTTCTTGCACCCAAATTCAATGAGAGATACGCCCGCTCCCCGGTGGAGATACGGGATCATCAGCAGTTCATCGATGAATGGAACGTCAGCTTTGCCGATGTTGTCAAGCATATGGACTGGACAACTCGTATTACATCACCTTTCATCTCGACATCCTTGTCCTTCGCCTGGTGCATCTGGGATGCTCTGCGCCGCTTCCACCAAGGCGTTAAAAAGGATGTTCAGGTGGCCATTATTGATGGACGAGCCATTGCAGATCGAGCTGCTACTGCTGTGGAGCTCTTAGAACTGAGCTCACCGAACCAGTGAGTGCCTTGGCATTCCTAGCTTGCCCCATATACTCATCCGCTGATTGTAGGAGGAATAAAGATTATTGGAAGTGGCATCGATTCTCGGAGGAGTCCCAATCAGTCCTAGTTCATGGTGCGATCCCTGGAACGGCTGTACTCGCTTCGATACCTCTTCTTTCTATCCTACGACACATGCCTTCCTACTTCTTTAAGTCAGGCTTCGATACACATAACACGGAGAACCCTCTGATCGGAGTTGGCTGGGACTACACCGACAAGAAAATGACATACCGGCGTTTTTGTCGCGATATGTCGAATCGATTTTACTCTCTCAACATGGAAGAACGATTGGCAGGCTCCACAGCAGGCTCTCTCACTCTCGCCTTG
This sequence comes from Leucocoprinus birnbaumii, assembly GCA_027627405.1. Lineage (NCBI taxonomy): Eukaryota > Fungi > Basidiomycota > Agaricomycetes > Agaricales > Agaricaceae > Leucocoprinus > Leucocoprinus birnbaumii. The sequence goes on along the minus strand of JANIEX010000378.1, from coordinate 16,528 downwards.
GCCTTTCTACGACCCTGGTTTCATCGCACTGTCGATGTAGATTGCGAACTGGCTGTCAAGACCTTGACAAACCTGGCTTCTATCATTGCTCAATGGCCTGGACAACTGTGGATTCGTGAGCGTCCCGAAATTCGGGACCTTACACACGCCATGGCATTAACGCTCTGCCAAGAGCTACGCGAGAGGCATGGGCTCCAACTCAAGGGAGAGTTTCCCGACTTCAAGGAGTCGTTGACGAGCTGCACGAGGTGGTGAGAGAGTACGAGGGTAAATTTAAGCACTTAGACGGGCGGCCGAGGACGAGCCAGTCAAAGCGCCCTACGTTATCGATCAACCCCAATCCTACCCCTCCCGTGTTTTCTCCACCGCCGGTGCTTGGTTCGTTATTGTCTCCGACTCGTAGCGTGTCAGCACCCGTCAAAATCCAAACCCCACTTACACCTCCGGATACACCCAGGTCATCTTCCTTCACATCCTCTCTCTGTGTTCCGCCAATCACTTTCAGTCGCTCATCCGACAACCCGGACACGACTCGAGATCGTTCGACGCTTTCTAGGGGAGGGATTATCCAAGCGCAAAGTTTAGGAATCCCAACAACACCACTTACCGCTGCTGCCGCTTCTTCTATTAACGCCCTTGCAAACCAATCACTCTCACCATCAAGCGATGACAATCTCAGCGACAACTTGTCCCCAAAGAAACTTGCAGCGAAACCGAACCTCAGCTCGATCGCACTAACTCCACCCCTCAGACAACCTCAGTACTCCCACACTTCATTCTCGGCTCTCTCGGACATCCGTCCTGAAGAAATCCCTTTGCCACCCTCTCCTTTCCAGAACAATGACATCGTTGTCCAATCTCGAGCCGAAGAAGCTTTACTGTCGCCATCATCAATAACAGACGACGACTCATGGACGATGATACTATCTCAAACAGACTCAGACGATCTCGATTCTGATTCTGACGATAGGACACAAGTAGACGGGGATGTATCATATCAGAAGGATCTTCACGACTCCGTTGCGACTCTGAGAGATACTGAGGACTCACCACCAGGGTCTCCAACCCTTGTCATGGCGCCGCTCCCCGCCGCCTCAAGTTCAAAACAAGGACTTGAATATGTCCCTCCTCGGCCTCGCTCAGGGATCTTTGCTGAGCCTCTGGAGTTCGATCCTACCCATGTCGACTTCATTCATGAGCCTCTCCACCGTCGATCCCGACTGCTCGAAACGGCCGGCCGTTTCGCTACCGGCTTCTTCATTGGGGCCTTCATCACAATAGCCATTTTTAGCCCGCAGCGCAGGATGATTATCCATTTGACATGAGTGCAGCGCGGAGCGCTTCAAACCCTCTGTATTAGTGATTGTTATAGTTGTACTTTAAACTTTGTAACGCTACTCAATACCTGTATTCTCTCATAGACGATGCCGGCCCGCACTGATAAAATGCCGACTGTATGCCATACTCGACATATTGTTTTTGTAATATAGAATATGCCAGGCGCACCGCATACGACTAAGCGGTTGACTCAATGTAGTAGTTATAACGTGAGCACGACGGGTTATTTTATTGCGTCTACCGAGCACCATGTACTTATGATCGGTTATGTTCATATACTGACTTCTATGCTCTACCCCGACTAAGATATCGCCTTCCCGGTGAATAAGAGTGGACACCAGGACAGTTGATATTGGTGAAATGACACTAGCGTATGTTTGATTTTTGTTTGATATCTCTATCCATGGGCGAGATGGCCGAGTGGTCTAAGGCGCCAGACTAAGGACCAGGGCATTTAGATGCTCTCCTTCCCTCTTCAGAGGGATTAATAATCTGGTCTTTCGGGGCGTGGGTTCGAATCCCACTCTCGTCATACTTTTATTTTCCTCCCAAGAGTGCATCCATTTACTAGCGCAATTAATACTGAGAGGATGGTGTCGTGCTTGACTTGTATTGGTGTACGTATAGCAAGTGGGTCCATTGATGTTACGCATCAATTCGGAAAGCGGAGATATCCATAGTTGTGCTCCAGAATAATTAAGCAGAGAATGCAAACGTATGTGTCAAATCTAACTCTTCGCTCTCACCTCGCTCTCCTCTGCCTAGTGTTATCTGAAAAAATAAACCTTGCTAACTTTATCTCCTGAAAGCATACAAAAATCCGTCATGTCCCTTAGTCCCTACAGTCTGGATCACCGTGGTATCGACATCGGTGTCTGTCTTGATAGCATTCATTAACCGGCGAACGCCTTCTACCATATGGTCGGAGTAATCTGGATTAGCCACCTGGCCGTATTGGACGACGTTGTCGACAATCTGCAGCTTTGAGTATGGCATATCTGAAGCTCGCGTGAGATAAAACTCACAATGACACCTCCGGGACGAGTCAATCTTTTGGCTTCGATGAAGTAGTCCAAACTAGATGGTTTGTCGGCGTCGATGAAGACCATGTCGAACGGTGGGCTGGGCTTGAGCTTCTGGAGCTCATCGATAGCTCGGCCGACAATAATCTTCACCTTATTGCTGACACCAGCCGCTTCAATATTTTCAGCAGCTACCTAACGCGTAATGTGAGCATCCCCTCGAGCGCATGCAGCCGAAACCAACTCCAGGAAACTCACCTTCGCATATTTCTCAAGCAATTCCATGGTGACAACTTCACCATCATCAGGAAGGGCTCTCGCCAGCCATATGGTCGAATACCTATGAGGCAATCATAGAAGTGTAAGTCGAGCGCCGAACGATCTTGGCCAAAGAAACGCACCCCCCAAGAGTGCCAAGCTCCAATACCCGCTTGGCGCCAATCGATCGGAGTAAAAGGTTGAGGAATTTACCTTGAACTGCGGGAACGGCGATATCGGGAAGGCCCTGCTCTTCGCATTTTCTTGACCGCTGCGTCTAGGGCAGGATCGGTAGGTATTACAAAGGAGTTGAAGTAGTCATCTGCACGTCGCCAGTCAGAATCGACTTTGGGTGGAACGGGCCCAAGTGTCATTGGAAACTGTGTCGAAAATTACTATACGGATGAGGAGAGAAGACGAGACTGGTTGAGTGATCAGCCTCCCTGCTAGAGGACTTTATACAAGGGCTACTAGACGTAAAGAATGTTGCTGTGATATGGTGACATACGCATGGTCGTGAGTCATAGGTGAAGAGTCCATTGTACATATCGATAATAGTCTTGGTCCCTCATGAACTTCCATTCGATCATCGGCGGTTCTCATTAAATAGATCGCCGTTCGAATCTTCAGGTGAAGACCGGATACTTATCTTACCTTCTATCCGGTGGCACCTTCGGGTTTATTTTTATATCTTCACTATAGTTTGAGCTTCCTGTGAAAAACGTGTAGATGAGTACACAAGTCGAGTTCGATTGGCATTCAAGGCGAATAGGTCTGAGGCTCTTCAACATATTCGGATCAACTCATGTTGTTATTGCAATGCCGGAGCGCCCAATCACAAAGGGTTGTAATGAATCTTTGTGGCTGAAATCGACCTAAATCGGTGCCTCACAATAACTCGCTAGTGCGAATAAGTAGGCGAGTATCGGGCGTGATTTCCGCTTATTCTGATCCCCTGCCCATCAGACACAGGACTCTCCAAGGACTCTCCAAAGCCCGTTCGATGATTCGGTTTCAGCTCGCACGATCTCGATTCACTTGGCTGCTAGTGGATTAGAACACACAGAGCTCCAAAGCTCGAGCTTGCCATCTTCGCCTGGTTTCCTGCGGCTTCCTAGCTCGTTTTGGACTCGGACATTTGGCATTTTACGACACTGCGTGGCCAGTTAGTTTTACCTAGAGGCTCGTACGACCAATTTCGGGTGCCCTATGTGCTCCATGCTTGTGCCACGTCCTTGAAGAGGCCACGAGGACGATTGAATGAAGCCTAAGTAGATGATGGCGTCCCGAGGATTCCGAATCCCAACAATTCCATGAACATGACTTGCGCGGGTTCACGAGAAAATGGCAGAAAGAAATGGTTCGAACGATAACACAAAGAAAAGTATGGTATGGAATGGATACGCGTTTCGGACGTACAAAGCGTTGATCGAGATGGTAATGGTTAAAGGCAAGCGTCCAAATCGTCGTCTATCATCCACATGTGTTTACGTCTACTATTTGTAAAGACCACTGGCAGGTTTACTTAGGAACCCACTCGCCATACTGGAGTCTCTCAGGGGCCAGTCCTGTGTTCTGGGATTGATGTCATCTTCACTGTTCTAGAAGCTAAACCATTGATTTGGTATGAGAGATGAATCGACCCAGGATTGAACTTTAAACTTTGGGGCCACCTTCTGTAAGTTGGTAGACCCATCAACATCGACCCAAGTTGTTGGAGACAAACGACGGATATTCATCGTCATACGCTACTTTCCGACATCTAGTCGAATGCATCCAGCATTATGATCTGAGGCCAAAAAATGTCTTAGCCTCTTTTTTTTCTTTTTTTTTTTTAATCATAAATGTCTTAGCCTCATAACTCGGTTCTAGTTTTTGTTCGATGTCATCTTCCAACTACTTGATCTCAAGTGAAGGTTTTTTACTCCGAAAAGACGCTGTCCAGCCTAGTGAACCACTATGCTGTAATGTCAGATCCTGTCCAGATGTTACTCTAGAGCTTCAACAGGTACTCTAGACCTCAGTACTTCCCAAAGTCCTCAATTCTCTGTATATCACATATTGGACACTTCGCATCAGAGACTAGAGCAGCTTATTGGTACAGAGATTCCGCATTGTTCTCTTAGTGCGCGTGCCGCACTCATAGATCTAGATCACCGCCAGCCCAGTCATGAATATGACGCAACTCTAAAAGCGAGTGGAGTTCTATTCGCTTCTTCGATGATTCAGGAGAAATAGGAGCAATTCCCTCCCCTCTACTTCCTAAACGCATACAGGAATCCATCATAGCCCTTCACCCCAACAGTCTGAATTACAGTACTCTCAACCTCAGTGTCTGTCTTGATAGCCTGAACCAACTCGCGGACACCCTCAACGTTCGGATCCGTATACCCCAGATTAGCAACTTTGCCTTGCCGAACAACGTTATCGACGATCTATATAAATAGTGTCAGCGTCATGAATCGGCAATAACAAGGCCAGAAGACGAAAGAAAAGGAAGAGCCGAACAAATTTCAGATGAACGCATTTCGACTCACAATGACACCACCGGGCCTCGTGAGTCTCTTGGCTTGCTTGAAGTACGCCAAATTTGAAGGCTTGTCGGCATCAATGAACACGAGATCGAAAGGCGGGGTAGGCTCAAGTTTCTCGAGCGCATCAATAGCACGTCCAACAATAATCTTCACTTTGTTTGTGAGCCCAGCGGCTTCGATATTCTCGGCTGCGACCTACATCCTCTGGTAAGCATCAAGAAGAAGAAGACATAAAGATCTTGACGCGCTTACCTTGGCATGGTGCTCAGACACTTCCATCGTGATGACCTCACCATCCTCAGGAAGAGCATTAGCTAGCCAGATAGCAGAATACCTGTATAACTTCAAGTTAGCACGCGTGAACTCAGTCGATTTCGACAAGAACATACCCTCCGAGGGTACCAAGCTCCAAAGCCCTTTTTGCATTAATGGATCGAAGAAGGAGATTCAAGAACTTCCCCTGAGCTGCACTGACGGCTATATCAGGAAGACCTTGCTTCTCGTTATTCTTGACTGTGGCGTCAAGAACAGGATCCTCTGAGAGCAAGAATGAGTTAAAATATTCGTCGGTTTGGGTCCAGTTCTCTAGAGTCGTCTCCACTTTGACTTGTGCCATCGTGAGTTATCAATGGAAGCAGTGGGAAAGAATTTCTGTGGGGATTCGTTGTTCGGATTAGCCTGAGATCACTGGGGGCTCCCAGGAAAATCTGCGGTATTTATCAGAAATTGCATCGTCTTCTCCGAGAGTGAGTCAGACGATGTCAGGGTTGCCTTTGGCAAAGACAGGGCAGTAATCTTGCTACAAACGTGATGATAACGCGCGCGCATCTTTCGGCAACTGATGCTGAATTTTGGTATTTTGGAGGGTTACCCAAAGAGGTATATCTGAATTATCTGATAAACAATCAAGCCGGGTAAGTGGGGCTAATCAGGCTTCGAGTTTCATCTTATCTGATAAGTATGATGCAATTTCCGCCCAACCCCATGTAAGTATTACATGGCTGACTGAGCCCAAATCTCGAGGGTTCACGCGTTCTCTCGCGTTCTCGGCAAAGCCATCCATGATGCATGAGGTGAGATACTATCTGATCCCATGAGTGGTGCGCTACATCACCCAATCCAGGACCTTCTGTGCCTCTACTGCTCTACGCTTCACAGTCTGCTGAACTGCCTCCTCCCAAATGCTATCCGGGTCCACATGGTCACCGGTAGCGCTCCAACAAGCTTTTGCGTGCTTCTCGGCATCCTTAAATTCAAACACAGCGAGGTTGTCGATTGTGATGGGTTTGTGGAAATCCCATCTTACGATTGTCGGCCTTTGGGGTACGTCGTATGGTGGAACCGCGCTGCGGCCGCGATAAAGGTCGTCAAAGATTAAACCAACGTCATCTTCGTCAATGGGAAGCCGACTAAAGCCGAGTCAGTTGACAAGGTTTTATTGGGGGAGGACGAGTCATGACCCACTTGAGTTGTTCCCCAGCGAGTTTTGATTCACGGTGCAATAAGTCCCGGTACATCCTCTCGTAAAGCTTCCTTCTATTTTTGATAGGCAAAGGATTAAAGATAGGCTTCTCAGCGAGCTCGCAGAGAATATAAGTAGCCGCATTCAGGCCGAAGATCGCGGGTAGAGGACCTAAACGCTGTTAGACTACAACCAACGTTTTTAGGCTGAGGCGTACCGAGAACTGGAAGAATCCGGACACGGAAGTCGTCGAAAGCGCCTAACTCCTTGACTGCGCCTTTTTGGAACTCTTCTTCGGGCAGGGGTAGAAGCTTAACGTCCCCCGGAACCTCTGTCGAATACACAACAGGTATACCGTTATTAACACCCAGAAGCCGTAGCCTCCGGCGGACAGACCGAGCCAGTGGGTCATAAACAGTATATGAAATGTCGCTAATCTGGATTCTTGTCGGGTCACACTTCGCGCCTGCGCCCATTGATGAGAATACCTTTGGAGCAATCAGCACTAGAGGCGAGAATCGGGACAGAGGTACATACTTTGATACTATGATCATGACAATACTTGAGTAAATCGACTTTTGTCTGGATGTTATCAATCGCGTCTAGAACCAATGTCAGAGGACTCCACTTTAGCAGAAACGGGCAAGACGAACCAATGACCCAGTCAGCACCCTCTAATAAGTCACCTCCTGTTTCCTTCCTCCATAAATCATTAACCGCTTCAACCTGAACCCATCTGCACATTTTCTTCAACGCCTTCTCAACGCACTTCACCTTCTTCATACCCACGTCGGTCAAACCTGCCGTAGCATGGCGGTTGAGTGAGGAAAGGGTAACCTGGTCAAAGTCGATGATCCGAATCTTGCTGACCCCCCTATGCTCAACATTTTGAGATCAAGTGGGCCTATCGAATTGCCAAGTCGTCACTCACGATCGTGCAAGCATCACAGCTGCCCAGCTACCAACTCCACCTGCACCCACAATCACCACACGGCTACTCCGAATCTTGGCCATGCTTTCTTCAGTGAAAAAAGCATAGTTCCTTGCAAGTTGTTCCCGGATCAGTTCTTCGTCATATGCTACGGAGTAGCTGCTAGACAACGATTCATCTTCGTCTTCTGGCGTTCGTAGCCGCGAGCTCTCGCCAGTAGCATCAAATTCCGCAAGCGACCTTTTAATGTCTTCCTCGAGATGTTTTCTCCTTTGTCTCTTGCTGAGTGTATTATGGGAGACAAGAAGAGTCGCAGTAGCTAGTGACGCCGCAATAGCAGTGCCAATAAGCTGAACTTTGTGAGAACGAAAGTCGAGCGAGGTCATCGTCACAATAATTGACGTTTATTTTCAAAAGTTTGGATTTCCGGATTCGGCAAGGAAGTCCTCGGGCCGCTGATCCGCTAGGGGATGATATCACTGACCATCTTCTCCAAAGAATTCCATTTTCGCAGTGGTATCAATGAAAACAAAAATCCGCTATTTTGAACAGTCCATGCAAACAAGCTACAGAAATCTATGCCAAGGTACAGAATATAATGCTCAAACCCATCTACGCAAGTAAAACAGCTGTAATGATTATAGTAAACACGATCCAGTCTCGATTAAACCAAGACGTTCGAGGGGCGTCCAATGGTCGTAACCTGGAAATCCGTCAGCACAACCTCCTGTCAGGCTCGGAAGGCAACATACCTTGAAACCAATCTGGGTCAATTTTTGGGCGTCCACAAGCAAGCGGCCGTCGAAGAGGAAGGCGGGCTTGTTCATGGTCTTGTAAAGCTGCTCCCAGTCGAGCTCCTTGAACTCCTTCCACTCAGTCGCGATCACGATGGCATCGACACCCTTGCAGGCCTCAAGGGCAGAGCTGGCGATGGTGACATGCTTCTTGACTGTGAAAGAGAGCTTAGTTGAATCGGGATCTCCTTAATGAAAGGGGTACGCACTGTGATCAAGGGGAACAAGGGGGCTGGCCTCTTGGAGGTCCATCCAGATTTGAGAGTGCTCAACCTGAGGGTCGAAGACGTTGACGAGAGCGCGTTCGGACAAGAAGTCCTTGATCAAGGTAATAGCAGCCGATTCACGTGTGTCACCGGTGTCAGCCTTGAAAGCGAAGCCAAGGACAGCAATCCTCTAGACGGCGATCATTGAGAACAGCCGTCATTTCCTGGAAGCGATATATCACGTACCTTGCCCGTAATGGTATTGAAAAGAGTGTCAACAACGCGCTTAGAGAACCTCCGCTTTTGGTACTCATTCATCTCCACAACCTGCCTCCAGTACGCAGCAACCTCAGGGAGATGGCAGCTCTCGGAAAGGTATACAAGGTTCAAGATATCTTTTTGGAAGCAACTACCACCGAATCCGACAGAGGCCTTCAGGAATTTAGGGCCAATACGGGTATCATAACCAATTGCGTGGGCGACCTCGTCGATGTTGGCACCAGTAGACTCGCAAATGGCGGAGAGGGCGTTGATGGAGGAGATGCGCTGGGCGAGCATAGCGTTCGCAGCGAGCTTGGACAGCTCGGACGACCAGAGGCCGACAGTGAGAATGCGATCCTTGCTATTTACGCGTAACACTATGAGTAACCAACACCGTTGGTAGAGAACTGATCACTTACGGAACCCAGTTGGCATAAACCTCACTGAGGGCTTCGCATGCGCGAATACCTTCAGGGGTCTGGAGCGATCCGATAAGAACGCGATCGGGCTTAAAGAGATCCTGGATAGCGGTTCCCTCTGCAAGGAACTCAGGGTTGGAAAGGATATCAAACCGACAGTTGGGCTTGGAGTTGGCCTCGAGGATGGTGCGCATAGATTCGGCCGTGCGGCATGGCACGGTAGACTTCTCGACAACAATCTTTGAGCTGGTGGCGATGTTGGCGATGTTGCGAGTGGCGCGTTCGACGTAGCTGAAGAAAATCAGCCATGGTCAGTAATTAAACTCGAGATCAGCGAGGAAGGAAAAAAAGGCGGCGAAGCGCGCATATAATGATCAATTCATGCTGATCAACACGCATGGCGATTATGATACCAATCTGCACGTTACTCACTTCAAATCAGCAGCGAATCCGGCACCGAACACCACTCTTCTTCGTGGGGGTGTTGACACTGACGAAGATAAGCTCGGCCTCCTCAATGGCCTTGTCCACATCAGTGGAGAAGAACAGATTACGGCCACGNGCCTGGCGAACGACCTCGTCAAGACCAGGCTCGTAGATCGGGAGCTTGAAGTCGGGGCTGTTCCAGGCATCGATGCGAGCCTTGTTGAGGTCAACGATGGTGACCTTGATGTGGGGGCACTTGAGGGCGATGACCGCGCAGGTCGGGCCACCTGCAGGAGACGCGTCAGCGAAGACGTTCTAGGCGCGTATATGCGCATATATGCATGCGTTGTGGCACATACCGACGTAGCCAGCACCGACTGTACGTGTCCGTTAGCGCGCTGTGGTCGCATCGATGGCTGACGGAAGACTCACTGCAGCAGATTTTGGTGACCTTGGGGGACATGGTGGACGACGAAGGGGGGATGGTGGTGGTAGCAGGAAGAAAAGGGTCGGGCGTGGTGGAAGTATATGTAGGCAACGGCAGAGGAGTTTGTTGTCTGCTACTTTGCCAATCGGGCTTGCCATCTCCACTCCAAATTAAGACTCGCTTCCGGACTCTGCCAAGGATTCTTTCGGCGCGCTGCCGGCCAGCCCGCGGCCAAATCTGGCCGATCCGTCGTCAGGTTTTCCGTCTCCTCACCATTCCAGTCGGGATATTTTAGCTGGACAAATGCCGTTGGCCGTCTGCAATTATTTCTGTGTGGCATACGGGTGGCGGATCAATCTACCCGCCGTCAGTGCGACCATCATCAAACCACGTTCATGGCGGAACAACATAACAACGTAGAAATTTACATCTCGCCGAAGAAGACAAACGCATATATATATGTATCATAAAATTTACTTATCATGACGAGACTGCTGCGGAAGGACACGCTAGGCCGTGTACTTCTCTCACCTCCGCAGACCACTCCCTGTTGCNTATGACTTCNCGTTATTTGATCAAACTTCTCTTTCGTCCANCCCCCTCTGCGCTCAGNAAACTATGCGCTAACCTCGTACAGGTACGTTCCCAACAACTTGGTACTGAAAAATTGACTAATGAGCTTANTGCCACGCTAGGGGTTNTACGTTNNACTCACCCCCTCGATGTAGTTACTCTTNTCAAGTTTTTCGTTGGTAGAGCTNCACGCATNCGTTCGTCANATGATCCCGTCATNNTTCGAAGAAAANACGNACTGTGCTCCATCATCACCGCGACCCATCGGCAGCAAGAGAACGTTCACTCCCAGACTCTCCGCGAAGGTCAGCGTAACAGGAATGGACCCGCCCTCTCTCGTCAGATCGGGGAGCTGCTTGTAGACCAGCTATCGCGGGGCATTAGGAGGCATNNATNCAGTAANNTNCTNCGACTTACATAGGTTGCACGCTTCGCAGCCTCAAANTTCCAGTGATTGTGGTCAGCNACCCAAGGTTTACCCCCATGCAAGCATTCAACCTCCAGNGTGCTCTTNGTGTTCAAGGACTTGAACTGCTCCTCNATGTACTTGACAACAAGGGGGTCGACNGTCTCTGGCGTCTGAGGTGGAACAAGACTGTCGATACAAGATTNGCTTNNANNNCNTGANNGAGAGGGGGNACAACGAACCGGATNCTGAANTTTCCTGACACCTTTGCGGGGATGACNGTCTTNGCTCCTACACCGCTGAAAGCACCCTCAATACCATGCAAGGACAAGCTGGGGTTGCGCATTCNTCCCATCAACACCTCAACTTTGTCAGANGATAGGGCGATCTTTCCTCCCGCAGCCTCCTCGACGTCGGCGATCGAGTAGTCCAAACCAGCATAAATCTTCCTATATGTCANATATAAATCGATTAAATTGAGTTCTTGGTTGAGATAAGTAATGAANNCCTACTTTTCCTCATCATCCGCAATGGAGACTTGATCNTGAANGCCNGGGATGAGGATATTGCCTCGGTTATCAACNAGCCTGCTCATGATAGAGATAAGATCCGTCATTGGCTCATATACTGTACGCCCGAACACTCCTGAGTGCAAATCGCGTCCAGGTCCAGATACAGTGACCTTGTAGTACGACAAGCCACGAAGNCCGTANGTGAGNGCTGGNGTCCTGGTGTTCAACCAGTAGTTATCGGACTNTTATTGGCNTTAGNNATAGGTCNACGAGATGGNTGTCTGGTACGCACAATGCANACAGCATCCACGCCCTCAAACCATCCTCCGGGTTTACTNTCCCGCTGGACAAGCTCATCAAGCCCCTCACTTCCACTCTCCTCCATACCCTCNAAGCANCACACGAGGTTAACAGGGAGCTCCTTCTTCTTCTCNTGNTGATANTGCAAGACATTCACCCATCCAAGGACAGGCCCCTTGTCATCCGATGACCCACGACCAATCANTCGCCCATCCTTCTCAACGAGCTCGAATGGTTCAGTGTCCCATCCGTCGCTCTTGAAAGCCTATCTCCCGCATCAAANCCTCTCTCATGAGTGTGGAAGACGTANTGCTTACAGGCTGAACGTCAAAGTGNCCNTAAACAAGAATAGTCTTCTTGTTCTTGTCGTTTCCGATTCTTCCAAGAATGACGGGAGGAAGAGGGAGNGTCTGNCCCTCNATNTCTTGAGTTCCTACATCAGTGAGNTGTGTGGTNACNCCGACNGCTTTAAGCTCNTCGTTCAAGAAGTGTGCCATCTTAATGACATCCTGGCGACGCGAGGCATCACCACTGACGCTGTTCAAGAAGCGAGCATTAGCGAAGGCGTTTCATTTCGGGTAGAAACAAACCTAGGAATTTCAACAGCGGTTTTCAAACGCTTAATGAAAGCCTGCTGATTATTTTCAACGAAATCGAGGAACTCTTGGGGTGCGGGCATGATTCAATGATATCTGTAGCACTGAAATTGACACCTTCGACTCTTTATTAAGAGTAGCTTTGGGGCTCACAGCTGTGGTAAGGTCCGGATGTGAGTGTGAAAGCAGCTGAGCAAGAAAGTACGAAAGGGGTACCTCTATATATCCTTAAGTAGAGATGGCCGTGTGGCTGTCGAGTTCTATTCGAGTGCCGAAGAACAACATCAATGGGCTTCGAGATAAGATAACCGCTCACGTGAAATCAGCGCTTCTTAAATGAATGATGGAACTAATCCGAAGGTATCTCAATAACAAGCGTATCTCAGAAAATAATAATGACTAGCAACCTCTTCAGGAGCCCGTCGAGGAACGACCAGGAGAAGCAGTCTTTCCTCCTCTCCCTTTAAATCCAACAGATTGGGTCACGTCAGACGTATCAGGGGCCTTCGGTTCCCTGATTATCTTGACATTGTTTGGCGACGTCGGTTTCGGGGCAGCTGGAAGGCTCTCAGAGCTCTCTGACCCAAAGATCCTTTCACGAGCAGCTGCGTATCGCGCCTCACGTTCCTGCAAGGTCTCTCCCGGCGGTGGCGATGTAACCGAGCTATTCTGAGATGGCGAAGAACTCGATGGACGTTTGAGGATACGCATAGCTGGTTGGAATGCAGCTGCTGGAGGTGGAATGACGGAACCAGTGCGAGTCGATACTAATGTCGGCATTGGCGTAACGACTTGCTTATTGCTAGCCGGTAAGTAAGAATATGACGCAATGATATTACTGCGGAAAATGTACACACGCTGCTTCCCAGATCTTCTTGTTCTTATCCTCGTCATTTGGTAGAGTACGAGCACGGGTTGGAGGAGAAGGTCTAGGGGAAGGTTCCACGTTGTCTTCTATGACTATTTCATCACCACCGACATCGTCTTCATCGTCATCTTCCCAATCATCGCGCACTTGGGTGATAGGGGCCTTCCGGCTCGACTTCTATAATTACAATCAATAATATATTCGCTAACTTAATAAACTAAGGGTTACTGTGCCAGTCTGATTATCCCATGCATCCAAGGGAGGTTTCGACGATGAATTGAGCGACGTCGCCATTGACTGAATCAAGACTTACAAGTGCACCGAGCGCTGGGGAGAGTCAACCACTATCAGCTTAGGTAAACCGGAAGCATCTGAAGGGCAACCCTAACCCATACCGCTGACAAGTCTCGGGCCGAGATAAACTGTACAGTCACTCCGCCACCGGACACACGACGATGTTCCCACGGGCAAGATTTGTGGTAGCGACGACCGAAGGACTCCATCTCCCCGTCAAGACAAGTCTTATCATCAAGCATGAGGTTCGTCGCCGCTGTCTTCGTCTTGGTCCGAAGAACCAATTCGTTGACTTAACCACCCCCTCAGTTCCAAGCTCTCAGTGTCTAGCGTGCGGGGTTCCGTAAAAGAGCTCCTTGCTGAAGCCAATGGCGAGAAGAAGCGCAAGTTTGTCGAGACTGTCGAGCTCCAGATTGGTCTCAAGAACTACGATCCCCAGCGTGACAAGCGTTTCTCTGGAACCGTCAAGTCAGTCTAGTTCAACGCTCGTATCTGCTTGAGACGATCGACCCTAATGTTTTGTTAGGCTCCCCCATGTTCCTCGTCCCCGCATGTCCATCTGCATTCTCGCCGATGCCGCCGATATCGATCGTGCCAAGCAAATCGACCTCGAGTACATGTCCGTCGATGACTTGAAGAAGTGCGCTACACCATATCTGTCCTAATATCCAAATTCTGATCAAAGTTTCTAGGCTCAACAAGAACAAGAAGCTTGTCAAGAAGCTCGCCAAGAAATACGATGCTTTCCTTGCCTCTGAGGCTCTCATCAAACAGATCCCTCGTCTCCTTGGTCCCGGTCTCTCCAAGGCCGGCAAGTTCCCCACCCCTGTCTCGCACGCCGAGGATCTTACCAACAAGATCACTGAGGTCCGCTCCACCATCAAGTTCCAGCTCAAGAAGGTCTTGTGCTTGGGTGTTGCTGTCGGCCATGTTGAAATGAACGATGACCAGGTCCTCGCTAACGTCATGCTTAGTATGTTTCTCTTCATTCTCACCCAGACTTCCGTTTGACCATTTAATCTTCTCCTCAGGCATCAACTTCCTCGTTTCCCTCCTCAAAAAGAACTGGCAGAACGTCAAGTCTCTCCACATCAAAAGCACCATGGGCAAGCCCATCCGCCTGTACTAAATCACATTACTTTGTTAACCGGAGATTTCGCGAGTACTTTTGGGTGGAGACGGGATGTGCGATTTTTGGGAGAGTGCTGTCGTAATGCACAACATGGCCCCGCACGCTTAACCAACAACACCTTGGGGAGGGTGTTGATTGGGAGCTGATGCGGCAGTCTTGTCTTGAATGTCGCCTATTCATTACCTGCTTGATGTATTTTCTGATGCTCTTCGGTTGTATGCCTATATGATGGTCATGGCTATGAACATGAAAATATGTACACCGGCGTATCGAAAGGCAAAAAGTACCACCGAAACACTGGTGATACAAGGACGCTGGACTGAGGTGCTTGAGGTCTCTGGGCAGGATTGAGATTTGTTTCACGCACACGGGCGCCTGATTACAATGTTTGCTGACGTTGAAAGCTTGACTTCGGAATCAACTCTGTTCACTTTCACTCTCACCAGAATTCTTATCTCGGAATTATTTCTCAGGAAAACGACCACGCTCATGGATATATGCTCTTATACCCCGATCGAAGCACTGACAATCACCGTGAATAGAACTACCCCAGAATACCCCAGGAAAAATCCGCATGGTTGAAAAACACGGACTCCTGCACTGGCAGCTTGTCAGGGAAGCGACATATACCACGCGACCTTAGATTAGACATTTGATATTCGCTTGAATAGCCTTCTTGATTGATCTCCGTATTCCAAGAACAACCAAAAAAGCACACGTTGGTCATGACGGCCATTCGGCACACACTTCGTAAGTGGTTTATTTCATTACCCTTTACCACGACATAGCTGAAACGACAGTTCATTGGCTTCTCTAAGCTCTTGGACGTAAAATCAGGTGTATCCAGTTGAACGGATGCGAGGGGTAGAACGTCCCGTCTCAACGAGTCAAAGCTGCATAATAGCTCAACTGATCAAGGGAAATCAGGGAGGGACTGGGGTGGAACGGCATCTACGAGGTTTAGTGCTCAGCTCAAAGGAACACATGGACTATCCTCGTGACACTAGCGTCGATACCAGGTGAAATTCACATAAACGTCTACTATGGGTATATTAGTCCTTTAGCGAGAGATGGATTCTCAAGCTTAGCTCGTTCTTCGAGAGCTTTTGCCATCTAAGCTCTTTTGTTCTTCGTATTCGGCCACTGGGGATGATGTTCGCTCGATTTGCCTCTGTGCTAGCTCTTTGCGCGTCGTTGGCTGCTGCTGCACCTGCCGCGGTCACTGTCAAGCTAGATAGCGCGACTGTGACTGGTAAATCTTCCGGTTCTGTTCAAGAGTTTTTGGGTATCCCGTTTGCCCTACCCCCGTGAGTCGTCGTCGCTGTCGCTGTACAACACCTCTACTGTGCTGATCCTGGTTGCTCTGCAGTACTGGAAACCTACGATTCCGACTCCCTCAACCTGTTCCTGCATACAACGGCACAATCGACGCGACGGCTTATGGACCTTCATGCCCGCAGCAAGCGTTCACTCTGCCGATTCTTACAGGGCTTCCACAGGAAATCGTTGACGACCTCGTCAACGGTGTATTCTCGGCTATTTTCCCAACGGACGAAGACTGTGGGATCGCTCTATTCTTCGCACTCTATGTGTTCGCTAACTATAGAACTTCCTCACAGGCCTGAGTATTAATGTTGTCAAACCTGCATCTGCAACATCTACCTCGAAGCTACCTGTGGTTGTGGTACGTTGAATTCTCTAAGGATCTCTTAGATTCAGCGGACATTGACTATTGCCTGGCACGACAGTGGATCTTTGGTGGTCAGTAA